>JAYRBW010065709.1:0-28740 GCA_036023295.1 Invenusta paracnida | reverse complement strand
GTTGGCCACTCATTGTTTTCTACAATATTTTGGATGTGGCAGCTTTCAATGCTTACATACTCATGAAAGCTGATAAACCCGGTCTGAAGCGGAAAGTCTTTTTCAAACAGCTTTCCTTTCAATTGTCAGAAAACCACGCAAGAATTCGCCATTCTCGAAATAACAATTTACCAAAAGAATTGAAATCCGCAGGCCTTACTTATGGTTTCAGACTAAACAATGCTGGCCAACAACTGCACAACCCTGACAACACTGTCCGTCACTGTGGCGTTTGTTACAAAAATACTCGATCGAAATGTGAGGAATGCAACAACGCTGTTTGTCCCCTTCATCGCGTTATCTCAAAGGTAACCAAGTGCCAATTTTGTTAAACTATTTTCGGACATTTTACTTTATTTCAAATACATTACTTACTGTAGAGTAGTACCTATAGGTGTATTTTTGTAACTAAATTGACTAAGGTCTTACTATTACAACTGAATATTACTATAATAATTACTAATTCTCAATCATGTTTAAGTTACTATTGGGCATATTCATGTAATTTAATTTGTAAACATATTATTTTATTACATTATAATAGCTAAATTGGCAAATATTTTAATATTATTACTAAATATTGTGTAATTCACTACAATAATTACTATTACTACAAAATATTGTGTAATGTACTATTGAATATAATTAATTTTACTATTTGATCGGTGTAATTTAATTTTTTAATATATTATTAGTGAATATTATGTAATTTTCTATAATAATTACAATTATTATTGAATATGATTTACTTGTAATTATATTCTTGCAATTTGTAAACATATTAATTATTTATTCTATAATTTGTTATATATAATACATAATATTTGTGCTCATATTGGTTATGTTTACTTGTCAATGGCTAAATACATCATTTGGGGCATATATATTATGATATCTCATTGGAAAAACTTATATAGCTACAAAATGTAGCTGTTACCAGGATGGCGTAATGCGATTTACTCACCTGGATAAGGGTTAAATGTCAAATATTAAGGCCATTTCTGACATTTAATACAGTAAAATCATACACTTTAGACATTACTTACTATCAACTTTCGGCAGCTTAAGTGTCGACGTCTTTGTTGACGAGTTGACTTTCGGAATTGGTACCGTTACTATGACTCCAGCACTCGTGCCAACCCAGAGCAGGTCCTTACAAATAAGGGCACAAGTTAGTCGAAGGCAAGCCTCCTTGTGCCGCATAATTATTTCCTCACAACCTCAAGAGTTTGTTTAAGAATTATAAATTCACTTAATAAATCGACACCATATATAAACACACACACATTTCTTCTATTTACGATTGTAAAGAAAATCTTTTTTAAAGAAAATAATATTTGTATGATTTAGTGGATATTTTACAATTATATTTATACACAATTTTATTATTTCTCCCAATGGAATTCAATGCATTTGCATAAATGTAAACAAAGACAAATCGAAGAATTAAGAATTTGAATTAATAACCAAATACATATTACTCTGTTACTATATTGTGAAAATCAAATTTAAAAAAAGGTTACTTTGTCTTATTTATAATACAAAATATACATGTTATGTTCATACAAATTATGGGAACTCAATTTGAATATAACTTAACCCGAGTGACTATTTGTAGTATTTAATGCATGTAGTAATTTAACTCGGAATTTAGCGCATATTTCACTCCATATAATTTGCAAAATTTATTAATGTATACAGTAGTTCATGTTAAAGAAGCAAAATAGAATCTTATAAGACTTTAATGAAAGTATTGAAGTCACGTCCTATGAAGATGTGAGAGAGACACATTCCTATATTTTCAATACTTTCCCCTAATTATATCTTAATTATCAATTAGCATTACGAATTCATACATATTAAATACTGTAAATTCATCGACCTACCTTAGGCAAAATATTTGTTTTATTGATTAACAAATATATTCTGGCAAATTGTCACCTACAGTATGTCAGGCTATTAAAATCCATCTAAAGCAATCTCAGATAATACAAGGAAGCTTAACCCTTTAACGGCGGTATTACAACGACAGATCTGTGCATGAACAGAAATGTATAATCAAATATATTAACTGGCATATTATGTAGTTTAACCAGCAGTAAACTGTGTTGTCGGCATAAATGCATTTATTGCAATGTCTTAAATAATTACCTACAAAGATTTGTTCTCAAAATTTGTGCATGGAAAGATCACGCTTGGTGAATATACGAAGATTTCTATAAAAAAGCGAATCTCTCAAGGATTTACAACCACCTCGCAAAGAGATATGCATGAAATAATAGCTAACGAAGACGGCTTCACCGTGCCCTTTAACTTATAAAGTGATGTTCAAACAATGCATACACAGGCTAAATATGCAAGTAAAAATATGTGTATATATTATACTCCTTAATTGTATTTAAAGGTTAATCCACTGAAAAATGTACAATCTTAATCATGTGCATTACCTAAGTCTGTAGATAGAAGGGCTATAAGCATAGACTTTTAGCTATAAACTTAAGGGGTAAACAAGATTTCCTTGATTAAAATGGATTGAAAGGACTATCCTGTATTGAGCAATCTTGGGCCGATATACTAGGCTATACTACTTCTCAAGGTAATTTATACCTTTGATTTCTAAATTAAACAATGAATTCTATTTTAGCAGCTCTTGCTTTATGTATGAATGGAAGTATAACTTTCCATTTTAATTGTAAAATAATGAACAGGTTTGTATTTAAAAAGAAATATGTGACAACATATCTATTCTCTAATAATCCTTTAAAATCTTTGTGAAATTTATTTTCTGTCTTATTCTGAAGAAAACATTTTATATCAATTTTTGGGTGCTATTGACTATATAAACATACGTATTAGTGTGGTATTATTTTGTTGTCTGGATAATATGTTTTAAAATATGAGTCAGTTCAATGTGCAATATACATATATAATTATAAAATATAATTTGACTCCAGTTTATAACTCATTCGATCGTCATCAAGTTTGCAGTTATAAATGTATTCGGACGGCTAGATTAACCATAACAATAATATAAGTATTAGTAGTTAATTTTACAAAAACTGCATAATATCAAGCAATGGTTATTAAGTAAATAAATAATATTTAAATTTAACACGGCATATCCACATCATAAAATAATTAAACATTTAAACAGCTTCAACATAATTACAAATAGTTAAAATTTGAGTAATACTTAAATATAGAGTTTTGACTCTTATTTATGTTATATACATCGCGTGGTTACTATTCGTCCATAAAAATCGTTTTATTTTAATAAATGTTATATAAATGGGTAGATTACAGTAGAATTACATAGTTTTATAACATTAATTTCAAGAGCAATTATACATTAATACATTTTTATCATACGTAAGTTGCCTGTAAAGTGTAATTTATTGCCTGTATATCTAAAACTGATTTACCACATAAACTTTTTCACAGCCGGTGTCAGTTTTTAAAACATTATTTAGCACAAGCTTTCTGCATACAGAATGGAAAAGTATCGAAACTCTATTACTCTGTGGATTACATATTAACATTACTTGTGATTTGTTGTATCTCATGATCTGCCAATTTTCCTTCACTGAAAAAGGCTAAGTTAAAGAGATTTCATTAATTTTAAAATATGTTACATTTTATGGTCTTTAATTGAACACTATTTAGTACATAGATTTCATTTGACCCTTTAGGAGGATATTTTCACCTTGGAGTCTCTGGGAAACAGCCGCTCGAAGATCTAATTCTCCGAGTAAGTCGTAGGAAGTGGCGTGGTAGAAGGCGAGCTTGACCGAGTTTTCTGTTCCGATCCAGACCGTCTGGCCGCTGCAGGCAATGAGATGGATGGCATGTGACTCGCCGGAATTGGCCACGGTGAAGGTGTGCTGGGGGGCAATAATGAAGGAATACGACTCTTGAATATATGAAGCTCACGGAGATACAAATTAGTTGAACACTATAGCATATTCCTTGGCAGTATAAGAATTGTAATCAAATAAGTATTTACGCGCAAAAAGGCAGGCAGCCTATAAAGAAATAAATCAGCAGTTACAATTAAGTTGTTTAAATTTCATACTCTATCGAGCTCCGACTTTATTGCCCATTTTATTAATCCTCCAGTTAGCTTTTGAATAATGTAAGAAATGATATACATACTACATTAAAACTATAGGAAATACTATTAACATCATTTAAATAAACATTAGAAAAATAGCTCTCATTTGAACAACAAACGAATGCATTCTACTATATACCTATAAGGACACTTGGTCAATCGGATTTGCCTACTTGTAGATAAGAATACACGACTAAATGTTGGTTCGACTTTTTGACTTTGCCGTATTTCTGGGGTGAAGTTTCTAGGGGGGTTATTGGCATAATTATATTAGGTATATTTTAGCTTCAAATCTAGCTCCGTTTTTATAAGACAACATTTCTACAATACAACTTGAACAGCATTAAGGTCTAGTCAAGGACAAATTTGTTATCGCGTTACAATTATTTTGTTTCTCTCTATATATATCATAATATGTATAAATCGTAGTTTGCGAAGTGAAGCTAATATTTGTTATCTACATACATGTAAGTATAAAAAGAGATGGTTTTTTAGTATCTTTATTTTACACAATGACAGTAACAATTATGTTAAAAGCATAACATATAATTCATATTTACAAAAAACCACAAAAAAAGAAATATAGCTTTACCATTTATTCTACTTCGTTTCAATGATTTTTTTAAGGTTATCCAATTAATTTGTAAACTATGTATAATAAAATATAAAAGTATAGAAATTACATTTTTGGTACATGTTATGAATTTCTACAGTCTGAGAACTAAATTAACGCTAACCTCAGTTTGCTGTGTTGTGGGGTTGAAGACTATGATATCTCTATGGCAACCGCACCAAATATTGCCAGTTACTGCCGTCATCTTCAGAATGGGAACACCTTGATTACCAAGCTGGAATTTCAGAGGCTCGTCCAGTTTCCACAGGCCCTCTAGATGGACACATATAGAACGTATGGTAAGAACACAGGACAATTTAATGATCTGTGGGAGATGCGAGAACTGGTAAATTTCAAAAATGGAAGATTGACTTTAAACAACAAACTAGATTTGGAATCTTTGTGTATTCAGATTATTCATATCTTTGTTAGGTTGCTAATATTTTGTTAACAATGTGAATGACTATAAATAACATATTTCATTAGTCTTCATTATTTTCCAAATATTTTATATCGTAAAAGTTTTGGTGCACCTACATGTAATATGTTTATAATAAATGTTTAGAAAATTGCACTTTTTGTGCCTCTATTTTGCAGTATTCTGTACATTTTTAATGTGCACACTATGCATATACTATATGTATACAAAAAAATAGAAAGAAAAAAAATTACTAAAATACATTTTAATATGTATTTTAACGCGTTTCAAGATAACAGTCCTTCCCTTTCAGGTAAAATAAATATGTAATTGGCTACTAATTTTATATGATAGTTTGGATTAACAAATTGAATATAAGGCGGGTTAAACAGTAAAACTAAAACAACTATTACAATATATTAACAATATTAGGAGAATAACAGAGAGAGAGAGAGACAGATGGAGGCTAAAACAATTCTCCTTATCATGTGGTAGGCACATGTTGTACAAAGACATCTGACGACTAGGACCAAGAGCTTCGATCAGAAAAATCTCCAACAGGAACTGATTTGAAGAAGTGTAATACTTGTTGCAATATTTTACTTAAATATTTTTTTAATAATTAGCATAAGCTTATCAGAATCTGATATAATGATCAAGAAAGCTACGTTAATTAAAACTCACAATCCTCCTTAAACTACAACTTTTATTAATATCGGTGCTTCCTATTTTCTTAACGTGTTTTAGCTTCTATAATTCTCTCTTTCTTTGTCATTCTCCTAATGTTTTTAATGTCTTGTAATATAGGTGTCGTACCAATAGCTTAACCCACCTTGTATTCAATTTTGTTTTCTTATGATGTAATAATACGTATGTACAGGAGGCAAAGCTGTCTCGAAACACTTTGTGAATTAAAATGAATTTTAATTTATTGTTGGCTGTTGTCACTTTTTTATAAAAACATGATATGTAGGTTAATCCCTTCTACGTATTTGATTATGCTCTTATTGTAGTTATTATTAATGTTATTGCTAGTTAACTCGTCTTACCACTGGATCGCTTAAATGCAACCAGGTCTCCATCGGCAAGGCTCACGTATACTTTGTTATCAAGGTAGAGGATGCTGAGAATTCCAGCCGCAAACGAAATATTCTCTTTTTTCGACGTTGACTTCAAATTGTCTGTCGAGTAGTGAATCCATATTCTGGATAATAATTAAGTATAACATTAAGCAGTTAGTTACAGTTATAAATATTCCATTTATATCATAATGTACATATTGTAAATACCACCGTGTTTTTACAGTGACTCTGCACAATAATTAGTTTTGAAGTAGAATTATTTTAAAAGACGCCTATCTTTGTACAATATTTGTAAATATTACATTGGTTACTATAGCTATGTTATATATGATATGTCTTCTATGTAGACACCTGTATTTTATTTATAGGTATACATTATATAATATAATGTAATAAAAGATATACAAATAATGTGCAACAGTGAAGCCATATTAAATGAAATAGGTTAACCCTGAAAGGCCCGATTTATTATTATTGTCATATTTTAGTTCCAATTCACTAATAAATAATAAATTGCGTATACATTATAATATACCGTTATAATAGGTATACCCCTATAATCATCGCTGCATACTATGATCACACATACCTATTACATGCACACACACCAACACTTACAGATTGTGCTACTTACCAATTTAAACAAAAACAAAAAACAGTGTAATATATTTAATGTCACAGATTAATTTGCCTTTCTTCTTTTACAGTATATTTTCATAATCTAAGGTATATAAGATAAGATTTCTTATTTCTTAAAAATACCTAAATTTGATAATAACATTTAATATGCATGACCAAGTAAGTATATTATTCACCACACATAATAATTTATAGTATACATATATACATTATACAAAAGATTGCTCGTAAATGAAACACGTGAAATAGTTAAAGTGTAATAAGTATAATACTGTGTTATAGAGTAATAATCCAATACATAATATTAATCTCTTATAGATTTCGCATTCATCATGTTGTAAATTATTGACAATATAAAAATATGTTGAAACAGTATTATGTTTTGTTATGATCACCACGTGTTATCATTAAGTGAGTGCTATTTTCCACAGAATAAAACACAGAAAAAGTATATATACCAAGGTGGACATAAACCGCACGATGTTACCTCAATAACAATTACTATTTGTTAGATTTAAACAAGAAAAAATATAAAACATCACACTTGGAATTATATCTTTTTACAACACTTTTGCAGTAACTTTAATTTAATAATGACCTAAAGTAAAATAATGTTGTCAAATTATTTAGACAATATTACTTATACAATAAGTAAGTAGTATATGGAGCATAGTGTAAAAAATGGAATACTTTGATAGAAGTTATCGTTATTAACATTTACTGAGATACATACACCTATGGCCGACATACCATTGTTTATATCATTTTAAATATTTCCCTTATTAGCAATAACAAGACACTTAAGATGTACAGTTTAAAGCATATATAATTATGCACTAAGAAATAATAAATTTTATAAAAATACCACATTTTGAAGAAACTTAACAAATCATACGCAAGTCAAGTTCTGATCGATTTACCTGAAATTTGGAGTACTGATATGTTTTACAATTTCCCATTGATCGTTAATTTGCCGATAGATACGCCAAATAATATAGAATATATAAGATAGTGAATTCAATTTTAATTGTTCCTTACAAAAATGCATTTATATTGAAAATAGTTGGGTGGGAAAACCTACACTCCTTCTTCTGTGCCAATCCACATAGTTGACTTGAAGGGGTCGTTCAGCTTCGTTTGTCGAGGACAGCTATTTTCATCAGATAGGTCTGTTCCGCGGTTGAAATAAAAACAAACAGTATATATAAGTCAACTACTAATAATATAAGAAAGCAGCTTAAAATACCGATATGTTAGAGGAAATAGGCATAATAAGGATTGATGCATAATTCCAAGGCATTATCCATAAATCCTAATTATGGAATTAAATCCAGGAATTAAGCATAATTCTGCCACAGATATTCCCGTCAAGTGAATATGAAGACTTTTTTGGTGGACTTTTTAGTCTGTATATGATTCAGTGGTATTTATATATACTTTTTATAAAATTATATATACTTATATAAATTATGATATATATTATATAAATTGAATAATTATAAATTAATTGTAATTATATAATTAGTATAATTATAAATTATCATTATAAATACTTATATATAAATAAATCATATAAACTATACCGATTATTCATATAGTATTCAAACTCTTACATAATTTGAAAATGCTGTATTTTTCCACGACAATATACAAGACTTTACATTTACAAGTGTACCACTGTATACTATACCAACCACAAAGTCCACTGAAAAAAGCCTTCATAGGCCAACCTGACTCGAATATCTGTGGTAGAACTATGCCAAATGTCTGCCATTATAATATGTAATGCCTTGTCATTATATACAGTAGTGAATAAGGTGACGTGACCACCCCATAGGGTGTACAATAGTGAATATGGTGACGTGACCACCTAATAGGGTGTACAGTAGTGAATATGGTGACGTAATCACCCCATAGGGTGTACAGTAGTGAATAAGGTGACGTGACCACCCCATAGGGTGTACAGTAGTGAATAAGGTAACGTGACCACCCTATAGGGTGTACAGTAGTGAATAAGGTAACGTAACCACACCATAGAGTGTACAGTGGTGAATCAGGTGACGTGACCACCCAAAGAAAGTGCAGTAGTCAATAGGGTGACGTGACCACACCATAGGGTGTACAGTAGTGAATAAGGTTACGTGACCACCTAATAGGGTGTACAGTAGTGAATAAGGTGACGTGACCACACCATAGGGTGTACAGTAGTGAATGAGGTGACGTGACCACACCATAGGGTGTACAGTAGTGAATGAGGTGACGTGACCACACCATAGGGTGTACAGTAAGAAAGAAAGTTTACTATCGAGGTAGACACCAAGGCTTTTGACACATGAAGAAACAGGTATGTCAGTATGTAACAGATTAACTGAAGTAATATTGGAGTTCACCTGCCTGTGCCGAGAACCACAGATGAAAATATATACATAATTATGCAGAGTTATTATTTACAAATATAATAATGTTGTCGATATATTAAATATAAACAACATATCTATAATTTATCAAAAAGCTGAATCTTTGATCCCTACAAAAATCAATGTCATTGACAACTGCCCTTCAAGGTTTAACAGGTCTATTTTGACCTTACGTATGTACATGTAGTAATATACGAATATACGAATATTAACTTTAATATTAATAATATCTTCATTGTAATCAACAAAAGGCTGGTATATGGTATTCACTGGCGTTCCAGCTTGAGAAAAATCATGTCGGTTACATGCAACTAGTAAATATAAATATTTTAAAGATGTCAACCAATGTTCAGTTCAGAAATACAATTTTAACAGAAAAAAATTATAAACAATATACGAAAAGTGTCTACAAATGTAGAAAGTGGTAGAACGTATTTATTTCTTTATTTTTATTCAAAAAGAATTATGATAACGTGAAAGTTAATATATTGTTGAATCCTTTTAAAAGAAATACAGAATGGGGATGTAGTATATATTTCTTTCAAATATGAAAAGTGTTCATTAAAGAGTTTTAAATTTTTTATAAAAGAAAGAAAATGCGACATATTTATTTGGATTATTATTTAGCAAAATAGATTGCTATACGTATATTAATATACAAAAAACAACAGAAAAATATACCAAAAAAAGTATTTGCTATAATATAATATCATATTACAATAGTTGTTTAGTTATTTCTAAGGCATACATAGATATATTTAGCGAATATGTCAGTATGCTTGAAATTCGAAACTTATTTTATACACTCATTTAATCTAATTATATAACTTTTTGCAATTTTGCACAAACAAATATTAGTTAGCTAAAAACGTTCTCTCCCTCAGCGAATTTGTCACTATCCCACTGACTTATCGCTTTTACAGTGAGATAAATGTGTGCTAAAACAGGTGATATTTTATACATTGAAACAATTTTATCCTTAGATATATCACGTACATTACATTATTTAACATTTCCTTGGAGTAATATAAAATGTTTTAAATCAGTCATAATCTAGTTTTAAATTTAGGCGCATAGTATACAGAATTAATAATACCTATCAATAATGAGAGATATTTGGTTGGAATTTAACTTTCTTCAAACTCAATGAATAGCGCAATTGACTCTTTGGAACCGAATGAGCGAATCTCAGGATTCCAATCAACGATACATTTATTGGTATATATCCACGGGTATATGAGTTCGGACTATCACCTTTGCCAGGGTTCTCCGTGGCCGTCATGGAATCTGGAATCTCTTCAAACTCGTTGTCCGCAGCATCGCCCGATTCACTCGACGAGTCTTCTGACTCTCCGCCAGCGTCGGTGATTACAAGTTCCGGGGCTTCGAGCTCGACATCCACATCCGCCTTTTCCTCCGACAGTTTGTGGTGAGTCTCGCCCAGTGTTACTCGGCGGATGCTTGTCAGGCTTTGGCGATGAAGTAAGTCATGACCCACTGACGAGTATCTATATATGCAGAAGAACAAATATTGTAGAAACAGAGAAAGCATTATAGTGAAAAATCCGAAAATATATGTATAACATTTATTTTTGTAACTCTATTCGTATCAGACTTTTTTGAGAATACACACCCCTATCAAGTCGATCAAGTAACACCGCTCTTTTCGCCATACAAGTTCTCAACTAGTGCATAGCAGAGCTTAAGTAAATTGAAATTCTCAAAAAATACTTGATTTTGTTTATCATTAATAATATGAAAAAATATATATATGACAGCTGGGTGCAAACATAATAAATGAATATCAGTCAGTGTCAGTCAATGGAATGAAATTGTAAATATTATACAATCATACAGATATTTTATAGCAATGTATAATCTGTAACTGAATTTTATGAAGCTTATTCATTTTTTGAGCGAAAAGGACAGTATAGATACAATACTACATATTTATACAAAACGTCGATTGATTGAGGAGAAGATGTGAGAGTTCAAACACGTCCACTTCTTAAGCTAAAATATTGGGGCCGCAAAACCTTTCTCAACCGTCGTCCCTGAGTTGAGAAGAATATATCCTCATTTTGGGCAAAACATATTTTTATTACTCTTTAAAGGTATCATAAAATGCTACACTTCACAGCCGTATAGTTAATCCCTATCAATATTAAAAGATTAAATTTCACGTAATAGGTTTATTTCTTCTAAAAGGAATCTATTTTAAATAATATTATAAAACTCTAAACACTTTCGAATAGTATGTTTGACGGGTAGGCTAAATTATTTCAACCTTATTTCAGCTCAATGTATTATTTACTATACGTATAGAAATGGCTACGTTAAATATCATATGCTCGTTAAATAATATAATTAATATAATTTGTGGTAATAATAACTCCTTTTTAATCAAATATAACAAACAAGTATTGTAAACTACTCCGACGAAAAGTACTCGCTTGAAATATTGCGAGATGAGACACAAAGGGTTTAAAGTTGTTCTTATATAGGATTCAAGTTAGTTTTGAGTTGTTAATGAAATTATAGAAATATCGTTTTTTACTATGGTGATAATTTAATTTCTGAAATATTATATGCTCTTGAATATGTTCCCACAGATATGGACGACCATGATAAAGTTAATTAATGTGTGCTACCGGTGTGTCTATTGATTACAAGTATTGAGTAATTATCTGTTGAGTAAAACGTCTTTTGATTACAAGTAATGAGTTGGTAAAGCTAACTTTAATTAAATGTTTGTGATCTTTTTGGAATGGCCAATTCTTGTGCTTGAATTTGATTAATAAGTGTGAATCTTGAATAATTAATAAGTTAGGAATAAAAATATCAGAAAGAAAGGGGTCAAGCGGTGAAAACGGATTGTGACGCGTGATAAAGCGATGTTTAGTATTCTTGGGGGAAATCCAGCGGCCGCAGTAATGGTCTGAATTTTGAAGTGAACCCAGTTACGGTGTGCAGACAAGTTGGAGCAGTGAAACCCTGTGTCTGTGGTACGTATAGCATTGGTCATAAAATTACTAATCAAATATTGAGGTTAAATCACGTAATTTAATCGTAACCGATAGCTAACGAGGTTTTGTAATTGTTAACTGATTAATTTGATAATTAATATATATTCACACTATTCTAATAATTATCTTGATTGTTTTTTAATGTCTTTCTTTTGGTAATAAGAAATTATTGTGAGATTTTAGAGATATTGTTATTATAATTTAGTTAGTATATAATTTAATTATTATATTTAATAATTGAGTATAGATAACTGATTTGATAACAACTATAAATGGACCAGGAAGGAATCAAATCGATAATATACAGGTAATCGATATGCTAGGACTGCCAAGAATGCTGTTCTTCACTGTTTGCGTAAGGCTTACCTTCGCGTAGGATTGGCGTAGGCGGGAACTGCACACACACACGTGGGTCTGGATTGGGCCCCAATTAGGGGCGCTTGCAAGGTGACAACAGGGTCGGACCTCACAATTGTGAGGACACATAGATGACTCGTTGAGTCGTCGCCTTGACAGATCCAAACCTCTCTTTGATTTGCGGAATTATAGCCCTCGATGGGTGCTGCGCAGGAGAACTAGACGAGACATATGTAGTCATTATTATCGCGTACATCTTAAGTGCTTTTATATGTATAGAAATAGATGTTGCATCTAATTTTTGCTATAACTATGAAAAATCAAACAATCTTAGGACATACTGAAGTTTCTTGAATATGGATGTCTTTAACAGCACATTAATCTATGGTATAACCGAATTAATTGATATCTGAGATTTGGTTTGGTTAAATATTGCAGATTGAAATATTGTTTACAATATTTTGCGCTAAAATATATAATAAAAGCTATTAAAAATAAAATTTGTACAAATAAATACAATTCAAATGTATTTTTCATTTTCATTTTATGAGGTAGGTCGATACATTTAATTTTAATTGTGTGAATAAATATTTTAGATTTCTTATCAAAGATTTCTTTTGGAATACGTTTACTTTTTTCCCACCAGCTAGCTGTATTTATGGAAATATTTTACTTTGAAAACTATCTTTTCGACAAAATAAATTATTGTAGTATTGTTGTTAATGTCAAGAATACATTACAATATTTATGCACAGATTTTATGTAAATATGCCAAAAACTATATAATTTAATATAAATAATTATTAAAAAAAATTGTCATATTGATACTTTTATTTAATAATATTTAATAAATACTAACATGTTTAATCAAAGGAATCTTTTATGCATTTATTAAACTTATACAAAATGTAAACATTCTACCTGCATCCCTGGGCGAATACGTGGAATTTGTAGTGTATCATAAAACAGGGGGGGTCGATGTGTTGTAACTGAAAAGACAAATAAACAATTGCAAGAAACTATTTCAACGTTTCTTAAACACTTTACTTCAAATATAATTTGTTGAAAGGCCTATTTCAGTTACAAAGCTCTTTTACAAAACGCATCATCGCGTGTGCTTATACAATTCCCCTTTAGCACAAGTTGCTGTAACCGATTACAATTTTGTTCCATTTGATTTATTAGTTGTAACCAGTCTGAAAGCCAATGGAATAACTCTTTCAGGGTAAATACGTAAGTAAATTGAATCAAAATAAATTATTATAAATTTAGTTTCTTTTCCTTTAAAACCATTATAGCAAAGTGTTTTAAAAAAGTTTCTTTTAAATGTTAAACTGCAAGTATTTGCATATTACCTATTTGCAAGGAGAATAGTATATTGAGCTTAGTAGAGTAAAAGCTTGCGGTATTTTTTTTAATAATTGCTTGTTCAAACAAAGTAATACGAACTTCTTAATATTGTGTATTTGTTTTTTAAGAGTAATAATACGAGTTTTGTAAGTAATTTCAATAATATTTAAATTCTTTAATATTAATAAAAATCTTATCTTACAAAATAGCTTATAAAATCATGGCAATAATACATAGTTGTAATTTATAAGTTAAAATGTAATTAATATACGTTTCTTCTAAATCAGAATGAACAAAGCATTTTGTAACACTAAAAAGCATAGTATGTATTATAATAATAATTCTAATAGCAGAAATGTAGTAGCTACAAATTTAACATTTTAATTGGATACATGGTTTAATATATAGAACAATTAAATTATCTATAATCTGAGTAAAAATGAAAATGAGTACCTGAAAATACTTTTTGCTTACATTTTGAGAGTATTTGCTTGTTTTAGAATGAATAAAAACATGCGAATACAACAAATCAAACTAATAAATATAGGTAATCTAATCAAGAAAGATATTAAATATACTTACTGCAATCAGGTAATTAGTTGAAAACAGGGTTCTTTTCAGTCTGTAACAGATTCAATAGCCTATATTTTCCCAATCACTCAAACTGATCTTCACATTTCCCGTCTTTCTCGTCATTCTCGTCATTCTCGTCATTCTTGTCATTTCCCGTCTTTCCCGTCTTTCTCGTCATTCTCGTCATTCTCCGTCAAACTTACTCTTTAGTCTCTAATCTGCTTAAAATTAAATTTTTTTCTGTCACATAATCCACCATCACTATCTTCTCCATGCACTGTTCTACTTCCTTAATAAATCTATCCACCAACACTTATTTTGGTATTTAAACTTACCATTTCTACGTTTGCTTCTGCACTTTTATAACGTTCATTATACAATTATTTTTATACGAAAATCGTTTGAACATAAATAACAAAATGGAAATGTATAAACCTCGAAGCAAAGTAAAACAATTTCGTAAAATAATTGGGATTATATAGTATGCATTATGCATCATATATAATTTAATATTATACCTACATATAATGAAAAAACATAAAACTTTTAAATGTAATATACACCGTAAATTACATTTTTGTGTTTTAAAAATAATATGAACAATTATGATATACCTAAAACGTTACTTATATCATTCATCAATTATAGTTTCTGATAATCTGTGCCTAATATATTTTAATGACATTTTCTGATTATACAAATAATTAGTTATGAAACAGTTATACGCAACTATATATACATATATATATATATATAGAAGTTCCCTATTAAATTGTGCTCGTTGAATTTGTTAAATATTTATATAGATAATGTATAATATACTCTATTGTAATTATATATTATATTATAATCCGTACACAGCTTATCTATGTATTAATTAAGTATTTAATAAGTGCATTAAACAAGTTGTAAATGTATATTAAAATACACAAATAATCTTAAATTATTAATACACGAATCATTTTAATTTTATATTAAATTATCTCATTAGACAGCTATTTAGCTGATTTCGAATGTAAAGCTTAAAAGATAGTTTTTATTAATACGAACCCGCTTTTTGCTCAGCTTTAAGGTCACTTTTTTAGATTAAACTCAGCTTCAAGGTCACTTTTTAAAGATTAAACTCAGCTTCAAGGTCATATTTTTAAGCTTCTTAAGCTCAACTTTATTAATACGGCTTTTCATTTACAGGTATATTTATACATTTATATTATCATAGTTAACAAGCACATCTTTATACTGAATAGTTTCTCTTATAGTTGAAGACTGATCTGAAGAATGCCTCACTTTCTAATATATCTAGTATTTGAACATTAAAGACTGTCTAGATGTGCAGGTTATACCAGGTGGGGATTTTCTATACGCATATGACTATAGTTTGTCTATATATGTACATACTGGCCACAATTTGTCCACACTTTTCCCTATACTCCAGACAAACACACCAGGCTTTCTTTCCCCAGCAACCGAGAAGGTTACCACCAGAAAGTCAAAGTTTCGCACAGTCACCATTATCTAGAAAGCCTAGTTCCCTTTTGCTCCTTAGTTTTCGCTCACTCACTCACCTAGCTCGTTCTTGACTTCCTTAAGGGTCTGTTCCCACGACGTACGCTTTTCTGGAGATCCAAATGTCAGCTGATAACGATCAATTCCTTCTCTGCAAGTAGCCAGGGAAGAAGAAATTACGTTAACTTCGGCTTTCTGTCGAAGCCAGGTTATACATGGATATAAGCGTTATGTTCTATTCATGATGTTATATTAGAAGTACGTTCTGTTAACTGAAATATCATTTTGCTTTATATTCTGCCCTGCGCATTGTAGGTACCAATAGTGAGGTTTGTATGGGAGATAATGTCAGCCGGAGACTTAAAATACAGGAACCGTTTATGTATATCGTTTGATATGAAAGGTGATAACTCAACATAAAGACGGTCCATAAAGCAAAAAACTATTCTTTAGTAAATAATATGGTGTCAATTCTTGTTAAATATTATATATTGCAAGTATTGCAATTTTTATTAAATAAATACTACCTGTAAATATATTATTTATTCCTTGTAATGCGTATTATTAATAAATACTAATAAATAAATATTACAGTGCACTTCTAAATAATTTAACGAATTGTTTCATCAATTTTATAGGTGTATATATTTCTGTTTAATGTTTGGTGAATTATTTTTGCATATTTTTGTCAACAAATATAATAATCCATGTGATTTTTCCAATAACATTAGTTGTAATATACAGAAAATTGAGAATACGTTTATAATTCCAAATAATAATACATACCTACAAATAAAAAAAACGATACTCCAACCATTAGAATTTTATAAGTGTTCAATAACGCGCTGTACATATATTTTTCAAGTTTATTTCACCAAGTGAGTCAGCCTTTGAGACCACATTTGAAATGCTATAATTATAACTAGGTACATAAAAAGATATACTTTGAATAAAAGTTAGATATATTTCTATACAATTTAAACTAATTAATGAGTGAATATACCAAAATCAGTTTGAATCAATTAAGAGACATTTAGTGTTGTTACATGAAAATATAGTTTGACGATCAGCAAAAAATAGTGATATTTAGTCATATCAAATCGAATACAAATATAAATTACATTCGCTTCAGAATAGATTCTTAAATTATTTTTCAAAAATATAAACCTGCATTTAATATCAAGTATAAGAGTGTTTTTGTCGATCATTTAACAATAAATTTGGACAACAATACAGTGGAAAACCGCTTAATAAGACCACCGGATAATTGGGGCATCCGCTTAAATGGGCCATTTGCTGATAACAGAATCATTTGTATCGATATTATAACTATATTGTTTTATTGGGGCAAATTCCGCTTAATTGTGCAAATTTTACACAATACATTCTTTATCATAGATAAAATGACAATAAAATCTAAAATTCAAGTGACATTAGATAACTGTGAACAATTTTTAACTTCATTTCTTATACATGTACATCATATTTGTTATGCTACTATGTATGTACATATTTTGTATATATGTTTTATCATTTAATTAGCTTCATTTCTTATACATGTACACCATACTTTTTTAAATATCCCCAAATATTCAATAAATGTCTACATATGATGTCTAAAAAATGTAATTCCAGTTTATTGGGGCATCCGGTTAATTGGGACAAATGTATTTCCCGAGATGGATCAATTATGCGGATTCTACTGTATTTCGTTTTGCTGCACAGTTCTTATCATTTAGGCAGTCCCGGCGAAAAATGTTCACCCACCTAATTTTCCTAACCTTTTCAAGTTATAAATAAATATTATCAATTTATAAATACAAATAATTATATTTTACCATTCTACAGCTTTTACGAAGGCAGATTACGTCACTAATACCTTTATTCAGCAGGCCTAAACAATGTTTATATAGCTCATTGCATCATTACCCTCATGTTCCTGCATTACACGACTGTAATAAGTGGTTATCCCCTCATTTGTGAGTGGTTCCTTACCAATTGAACATTTCCATACTCTTTTGCTATCTCGGTACACTTTGTCATTGAGCATACATGTAGACTAGTCGTAGCCATAGAGTTTTCGGTATATTAAACATGTGTTAGCTATAATAAACAATAGAAAGCTATTGATTATGTACAGTTTTCTGGTTATTATAGTTGATTTTATGTTTCTGAATTTATGTTTCTGAATTTATACGAATATATATACATATCTGTAGGTACAAATGTACATGCCTACTAGTTAGTTAATTTTTAGGTTTTTTTACTTTTTTGATCTATCAAACTAATATTATATTATTATAATTTTATATAATTTATTATAGAAAATTACATGCAATTAAGCAAGTAGGTATATATAATTAATTTTATAATTTAATTGAAATAGTACACAAATCTTTAAAGCTGGACTTTATTTCACCTAAAAATACTAATTTAATAAAAGTGTTATCCTAATTCATTCAAATCAATTTCATATTTTTAAATTAAGAAACCTATATATATAAAGTCCCGTGATTTTGGTCAAAAATAAAGGGACGCACACTTAGAATCGAATTGATCTATACACTACGCACTAGACAGAAATCACCAGTGGTAGCCACCTGAATAATTTTGAATAATTCTTTTGGATATTTTAAAATTATAGTAAGTATAGAATCATTTATAGTGTTTAAATATTTTAATCTAAATGTGATTATTTATTATTATTCTTTATTAGTGTGTGTAAAGTTTTATTGTAGCCTTGCTGTACATGGTTTGTTTTTAGAATTATGTTATCGAAACCGAAACCTGGGTTTTTATTTTTCGATCGAAATACATGTCAAAATGAATATTATTAACAACTTGCTGTCTATAGTTATGCTCAACAGGATTATTCAACGTAAAAAGGAATTGTAAAATGTTTAATGGTTGCTAAGGATTGTCGTGCTTACTTGGTAGTTGCTATGAATGTGACTGAATTGTTCATATGAGCTGATGACTGTTGCTGTAGAGTGTCGGTGTTCAAATAAAGAACCTGGGTGTCGCGTTGGATTGAGACCAGGAGACGACGAATTGTATCATTTAATTCCTGTTGGTTCCGGTATCCATAGTTATCGTTGGATCCGTGTTCAGTATGACCAAGGTTGGGTTGAATTAAGAAAAGAGAAAAGAGAAAATATTTGAAGAGGAATAAACATAATATGACATATTGGTACATAATCAAATATATACATAAGAGGCAAACAAGTAGTGAATAATGCATTTTAAGAATCTAATATAAAATCCCAAAGATGGAATTTCGTTAAATCTAAAAATAGAACGGAATAACAGCAGCATTCAATTAGGACAAATATTTATGATTGGGTATTATCAAATGCCTCGATAAATAATAATTTGAGTTAGTTCAATCATTAAATAATTAACGCATGAAATAATAATGTATTTATTTGAAATATCTAAATGGAAGATATTAGCAATAAAAGTATATAATATGTAGGCGTTAGCTAAAGATATGATAGACATATTTTTAATAGAACTCGTCAAGAACTGCTATTATGGTCTATAAGGCGATTTCCGAAGCTTTAGTATAGATTAATAGTGCAAATCTTAAATACGGAAAAGACATGATGAAGTATAGTGAGCAAATTCGCTCAGAACAATATTAGTCAAGACAATCACAATCTTCATAAAGAAGAAGGCCCAAGTATTCTAATACTCTCGCGGGGCTTGTAGAGAACTGCTTCTTCTTGGTGTACTACTGTTATCAGGGATTAGACTAGCAGATGAGCTCTAATAAGAGCGAAACAGCGCTGTTCTAGCCTCCCTTGGCATCAGTAATATACCGAAGTGTATATCTGAAAGGTGGATTATTGTGGTTTTCTTGACTTAAGGAAGAAACAGGTTCTCATAAATAATTAATCTAAACAGTATTGACATTTATTAATATGTTGACCTCCTATGTAACTTGCAATGAAGTCTGCAATAAATATGAATCTACAATGACCTACAATTCTTCAGGTTACATTGTAAGAATGTACAAATTTACTATTATTTCAATTAATAATATAAGTAGTTCATATAATTACATGACGTGTGGTCAGAATATATCTCACTTTGTCTCGAGACTTAGACTGCGACGCTAAATATATATATTTAGCAACATATATTTGAATATGTCCAAGTATTTTATAATACTATTAGGGTGATCAATATGTATGTTATATTTACTATATAATCCTACATGCGGTTTCTAGTTTTTAGTATTTACACTAAGTTAATGGAGTGATATATTTTATTTTTAAACCAATAATAATAGATCGATAATATAGCTATATGTAAACTCAATAAAATAACTAGTGAAATATATTCCAAATAATTATAAATTATTTATTTAAATCAATCATGTTACAATGATAATGTGATGATAATAGTAGCCATGAAGTAGAAAAAAAAAATTGAAGTAATTTAAAGTGATCACAGGCTAATAAGTCCAATATTATTTCTATAAAAACTCAATAAACCTTTCCCATCATTTTCTACAGCTCTAATAATAATATTTTACTAATCGATACATACAAATTAAATAGATATAAAAAAGTATACTAAGCAAATTATTTAGCACAAAATGCGGAACTACTTGATAAATTGATTAAACTTTACAGGAACTACCTCAATTATTATTCGTATAAATATTTGAAAGAAAAATGAGCGTGTCAACTTTGACTAGTTAGGACTGCCTTGTATATCTGATGCTCATTGATAGTTCACAATAATTGAAAATAATTCATACCATGTCAAGTAATTATCACAGATCCTAATTATCACACAAAGTCTATAAATCAATACTGGACAATGACAGCTTACTAAAACCTTTTCTTTGGTTATTCAAACAAATTATTTTGATTTTGATTGTTTTATTGCTATTAATTGATTATGTAAAATACTATTTATATTACCCATGTAGACTGCATGTAACAGCTTCATTCAGACTTTCCTTAATTCAATTTAACGAAAACATTTTCAATCGATGCAAATATGGCATTATTAATTGTTGCACTTACGTCGTGGTTTCGTTCAAGTTTTATGGACAATGTTGATATTTCCTCCAACACAGCGTGGTCTTTGCGCAATAATTTCTCCTTACTTTTTAGAATGACGTGATTAAATTCGTTGTTGTCTAAAAATAGCACAATTATCATGATTAATATATGGGATATGCAATTTATTTCTATTTAATGATTTCATCACCAATACAATTTGTAATTGTAATTAAATGTTGACTGTTGTATAAAACTAGGTTAACTATGTTATGAATAAATTACAATCATGACAAATGTAACTTAATAATGTTTTGTTTTCGGTTTAGTATTCTTGAAAAACAAAAATATACGTTCAAAATATAAAGTGATCATTCTTAATGATTACGTATACAGATTAATACTATTATCATTCATCTCAACTAATTAATGCGATAAAACAATTTGAAATTCGTATTTTTTGTGTTTTTTACGTCTCAGTAGGTATATTATTATTTATTGATTACAACTTTTTAATAAAACATTTGCCTAAGTTCAACACATATATTGAAATTAATACAATGCTATAGAATTTATGAGAATTGTACAATCCAATCATTATGGCCTATTGAAAAATACTAGACAGCTATAATATCAGATAATGTTGTAATCGAAAATATACTAACAACTATATTTCTCTTATACACGAATTAAAATGTAATTTCATAAATTATGTAATTTGAGGGACATTAATATAGCATATAACTATATAAAACTATAGTTTTTTACAATCACGATTAAATGTGATTAAACTTCTCATAAACATAAATATATATATAAATCTATATAATATATCTTCATTGATTTTTTACTATATTCTCAATAATCTTGATAATCTTATAATTGCATTATCTATAATCTCATTTCTTCAGATGATTACGCAATTTTGATTAGATAACCATTGTACACAGCAAAACAAATATTATGTAAAATCATATCTATTGCAAATAGATCCAATATATTGAACGAAACAATGTTTACTTACTTTGTTCTAATTCAATATTTTCCAAGCTAATACGATAGAAAACTTTGTACTTGAAATTTTCAACGTACTCCAGACCCGTTGGTGATTGCCTGAAATGTTAAATAAGTGCAATTCGTAAAATGTATATTACACTGTATAAGATATGTGTATAAGATATGTTAGCGTGTTAGCGATAAAGAGGCTAGCTCTATCTCGTGCTGTACACATGGAATTTAGAATCAAATGTCGTTAAATGCATAAACAAAACTAGTTGTATCATGTTAAAGAGCTTACGAAACTTTTTCGCAATTTACTAAGGTTCAAATATTTTCATATTTGCCAAAATGCAAACCAAAGATGGAATCATGGAATGGACATCACGATAACATTATCCGATTATGTTAAAATCTGGAATTCTTGTTGTCTTTTGGGTCCATAAACTGTGTGCCAAATTGTACCTCAATCGTTCAATCTTTTCGTAAATGAGATGTTTTCAAAAATGTACAGAAATCATATAAATACGTGTAAAACATGTGAAAGCTCATGTGTGCCTTTTGATCTCACGGTTGGTAATACTGTTTTGTGGAAACTAGAAAAACACATTTTGTTAAGTTATTTTAACGTAATCTTAACGTTAAATAATTTTAAGTTGTTGAACGTGTTATAATAACCTTGTAGTCAGTCAAAAAATATAAAATATAAAGTTTGTGTCAACATTTGCAAAAATTATTTGTAAAATCTTTGTTTTATTGAAATCATGAAATACACACCTGAAACTTAAAAAGTACAGCAATCGAATTTTAACAAAATAATATAAATATAACTACGCGTTACTTTTTGATAAAACAATAAAAAATCATAATCAGCTAAGAAACAAGATTCTAACTTTTAAAATTTATAAAATATGATTTTTTAATATTTTACGATTGAATTGAGGACTAATTGATGTATATGTTGGTATCTTTCATAATATGTACCTATCTTTAAGCAACATTATTAAATATATTATAACTTATACAGTTTAAAACTTTATGGAGTAAGACTGACAAGAGTTGTCACTGTCCTAATTTTGTTGAGAGTTTCGTGATTTAATTGTTCCACTCTCACGAAATTGATAAATATTATTATATACAAGTTGTTTAGTTGCTTTTTTAATAAAGTTTTATACTACTTTTGACGAACACTTTCTTATCAGTAGAACCAAATTGTATTTGTTGTGGATTTTGTCTATTTGAAAGTAATAGATTACATGAATAGCAATGAAAATGTCATACGATATTTATCATTCGAGTTACACAATCAAATTACTGCGTTAGATATTTTAGTACTTATATCAATCGCAATATATAGTAAGTTACAAAGATTAAAGCAAAATGATCTTACAATCGAACAACCGGGGGTTTCTTGGTGACCTGACCACCTCTTCGTTTGAAAGTTGTCATCACGAGTTGATCCGAAAATAGGAAAGCGCAAACCTGGTCTTTTCTGTCCTATAAATGACAAATTAAATAACAAACGATTCTTTCTTATAAGTATTAAATGACAATGAGCACTTTTTTTCATGCATTATAATTCAAAAGAGACAACAAAAAACAGTATGCTAAATAAATTGACATTTTAACCATATCTTATTTTAAACGAGCCAAGGCAACAACAGCATTTTGAGCAAAATCTGTAATCCACAGGGATTATAGCCAAGCATTAATAAAGTGTAACCACCGCAATCACCGTTATAATACCAATTCAAAAACCCTTCATATTAATGTATATTAAGAAACAATGCAATTAAAACATAAAACAGAATAAACTGAACGCGTGTGTGCATAGAACGTTTTAGTGGCTGTCCAAATTCAGTAATAAGTGTACAACAAATTAGCGAATGAAATAGTATAATTTCAATCATATATTATAACACAACTCATAAATAATATAAATAAAAGTATTTATTATATAATAACAATATAATTATTATAAATACAAACCACACGTTGAAATTATTTTCTATTCTATATATCAGTAATATGAAATCAATTTAATATTGGATCATTTTGGAATTAATATTCCTACTGATGTAATAATCATTTACTTTTACTGTTCATCCTTGTGTTTTATTGATTTCCCGAGAATGTTTGTTCTTTGCCTATTTCGTATTTGGTTTTTGCATTATTTAACTTTCTAATTGTCCATATCAATATTTGTTCAATATAAATTAAATGCCTATTGCAAATAATACATATAAATGGTTTTATTATTTGATAAAGACAACATTAAACAATGCTTACATACAACGCCTGTAGTGTGACATATTTTTTTAATTTAAACTGTGACGGGTAGTTTGAGATTAGCAAACATATTTAATTTACATTATAATTGATGAACTCCTGAATCATTCATGCATTTTCTGTGCTTACCTCGATATTGACAACGTCGTGTCGAATGTATTGGCGATTCGTGGATAGTGTAGTCTGTCAAATGAACAATCAATCATATAAATATACTCACAAAATAATACAACTGTCTGATCTAAAAAAATAAAAATGCAAAATTTGACAGTTAATGCAGTAAATTATGCAATTATCTAATAAAAGATTGTGCAAATTTGAAAAGAAATTGAAAATAGAAATTCCATAGTTTGCTTCATAAACAATATAAGTATACATAATATTACTTAAGCATGTTAAATGTGCTTAACAACACATGACAATGTATGCGGACAACGAATTATATAATGTGTCATAGAAAGTCTTACAAAACCATGTGCTGCATTATGACTTTATACTAATCGTAGTGGTTGTCAAATATGCAAGAGTATTAAAAAGGATTTATATATAATAGATTCCAAAACTTACTATGAATACAAGCATAGGTTCTTATTAAGCATAAAGGTAAATAGATATGTATATATATTAATTGATTAGATTTATATTACAAGTTTATTAAAATCCGATTTGAATTTGTCCGTATTATAATAAGCAAGAGGTAAAAACAAAATTTTTTATAAAAACAAAATTCCCAACTAAATAGCTATTAAATAAACGCACATTATTTTTAAGATTAAAAATAATATATACTTTTAAGCTGTTAGGAAGATGTTCACATGAAAACGCCGAATATGAAGTTGAAAAAAGTAATTAAATGATCATAATTTACAAATAACATAATTTCTATCTAGTAAAAGCACAGTGGATAAAAAGAACAATTATCTGCATAATATGTACTTGATAGTGGACATGATAAGATCATTTCAAAATAGACACATGAGTAGATTTATATATTATCACAGATGAAACTATGTGTTTTACATTTATTGCGTATTAATGGTTTCCAATATGCAATCAACATGGTACTTCCCAGCTGATCGAAATATAATTAAAAATGACAGCACTTTAGCAGACCAGTCAGTAAGTACTCTTATGATTTGTGGAATTTAGATTGTGAAATGTTGTTCCATTTCATCCCTGTAGTTTCTATCCAGGTTTCCGTAAAGTGCATTTGCTCTCTTCTATCTTTTTAGAAATCTCTATACACATGCTATATGAATAGATCTATTCTTTACGGAGGCTAACCCTTTTCTTCTCGATCTTTCTCTTTACCCACAACTAAAAGGTTAATGAGAGAAGCTGATTTGTGTACATTCACCGCGATGAAAGTGTCGACATTCTTAGCAAATAGTTAGTGCAATTCTAGCTGGTTAAGAGGGCCGCCCATTCTATCCTGTGTGATCTTGAGATTTGCACCAAATTAGAAGCCCATCGTAACATAACGTTTTCCTCACACACATCAATTTATCAACCGATAAGACGTCTTAAATAGATCATTCATTTGTTTATTATATGCAGTGTATTTTATGTACACCTTCGCCAACGTTGTTTATACAAATTGTAAACCCGAAAATAAGTTCAGGCAATTTTCAGAAACGTTCATTATATATGGCATATTTTCTTAGACTTTGGTAAGACGTATGTAAATGAGATCTCGATATTATAAAGAAATTACAACTGCAGGCACAAGCTTCAGTGTATCACCTATCAATCTCATAGTTTGGTTTGGTTTGGTCATCATTATACATATATCAAGCATGTTGGCAGCGGTGATAACTCAGCTGCTAGTGGCGGGGTTTCTTATTATATATCGGAGAAAAGAGGAAGTGGGAACTGTAATTTACATGTTAGTGCTGAGTGCCAACTTGCATGAATAACCAAGATTGATTAAGCCTAAAATATATATCAATCACAGACAGATAGCGGCATTGCATTGAGGAGAATTTACTTAGAGTATTAAATTTATGATTGGAATTTAAATATATGTAGATATATATTTTTTGTTGAATAGCATAATTATTGTACAAGGTGTCCATAAATAGTGAAAGCCACATTACAAATTCGAATATTGCTAATCTAGATAACATTGATACTTGCTGTAACATTACTTTATGAAGGGTTTAAACCTTTACTTCGATGCATTATAATCTGTACAAATCGTTTGAAAATACAATTGCGATGATTCATTCTTATAGACAAGCTCGACGATTAAAGATTTTAAATAGCTGAAGGTGTTAAAGATTATAAGTATTAAAATACAAAATAACTTAAATGATTTTTGAACTACTTCAGTATCTATAAATAACATTTACTATTTTATTTTATTTTATTTTAGTAAATATAAATGATACAGGAGCATAATAAACAACAATGACGGCGTGTTGCGTTACTTTAAAATGTAATTTTTCTCATTTACCAAAATTAAGACGGCGAATTGAGAAACGGCCTCTTTATATTATATCACATATTACTAACGCCAAATACATTTTAATAAAGTAAGCAATACGGTCTGATTGGGTCGTATCTTCCAATCCTAATTGTTTTTAATGCAGCTTTATATTGAATCTCAGGAATATTCAAACCCCAGCAGTGAAAGGGTGCTCGCTTCTGATACAGAAAGCATTGTTCATTAAAAGTCAGCCTGTTGTGCATCCATTAATTCAGTAAAAGCAACATAATAAACATTGCAGTTATTGCGCTTTGCATTGGGATGACTGTCTTATCTACTTGTCTACTTGTCTACTTGTCTACTTTTAGGGTTAAAACAGTAAACCCAAGTCTCATCATCTGAGATGATATTGCGGATTGCTCTTTAGTTGCCATAACGATATCTGAAGAGAGTATCTTGACACCAAGTAACTCAGGTTTGCATCTGTTCCACTGTGAGAATGCCAAGAACCCACCTTGCGGACATTTTTCTCAATTTCAATCGGTTGTGTAAAATGTCACTAATACTTCCGTTTGAAATTCCTACAATAATGGCTGATTTGTGCATCTTCGTGGATCTATTTGCGAACAACATCTTCCTGAACTGCAGTTGTAGCTGTCAAAAGACAACCAGGTCGGTCTTCATCTTCGAAACTTCTTCCAACATATTTAAATGCATTATACCAAGAAAAGACAGTTATATTTTGTAAGGAACTTCATTTCCAAAAATAGTAGACAGTCACTGCGCAGATTCAAGGGATTTTAATCCGGAATTGTAGTCATAATAAATCATTGCTCTGAAATGTTTTTTAATCAAATTCATGCAGAAATATTGAAAATAAATTGAAACTAACTCCAGTGAAGCTTTATTGTCATATAATAGATTTTTTAAATTTAAATTCTGAAGCTAAACAATGAGATACCACATAAAGTTTTCAGCTATATCTTAAATGTATTCATATTTCATAGCAATACACAATCTATGATATAGTCATATATGCTTTCATTTAAATTGCAGTAAATTACTGACTCCCTCTATCTCGTATTAGCAATAATAACAACATTTTTAACAACAATTTTGCCAGATACAAGACAAATTAAGGTATTATCAAAACTACATATTTATTTTTTCTAAACTTAAATTCAAATGACAATGTTTGTTTTTCGACTATAGTTATTGTGAAATTTTCCCGCGATGATAGTAGTAAATTTTTTCATTTACGCAAATATTTGAAAAATTACTTTTCATGTTTACTTATGTTTTCCCGATCTAGATATTCAGTGACTCTAACCCAAACTGTTTACAGATGGTCCTACCCCAGGAGGCGCTAAGAGTCTGTCGAGGAGATGGAGGCCTTCGGTGACGCCTTCCGCCTGCTTGGCCTCCTGAGCAGCGTTGATCTTCACCGCGACTGAGTGGACCGAGACTTCAGCCGCCAGGAGAAGTGGATAGTCGGGATGATGAGGCGGCGTGTACTCAATTAAACGCTGTCGTGTAGAGTGGCCGGGGGGCGGAGTTTGAGAAACAAATATTGAGAACTGGAAACTCAGTTTGATATAAAACCAAACAAGAATGCACTTTTCCTAAACAAGAAAAACATTTACAATGTTGTAGCGTATTATTGGATACAAAATAGCTCGCCAGAAGTGTATAGGTTTTCAACGGGGGAGTACAATCTTTCTGTCATTCAAGAGGAAATTAGAATTTATGTGATATAAAATCACACATGACTCACTAAAGAAACAACTGCCACCAATAAGTTTGAATAGTAGGCCATTTCAATGTCTCGCTTAGCTTGGTTTGGTTTAAACTCAGCTTAGACTGTCCTTATATCTGACCAAT
>JAYRBW010065698.1:0-28740 GCA_036023295.1 Invenusta paracnida | reverse complement strand
GTGGGGGTGGTCCAGAAATACACGCCATACTACTCTTACCAATAAACGTACACTACTCTATGCATTAATTTAGCATGATTTTGAATTTAAAATATTTGTTAACTCATCGTGCTAGTATTATAAAATGTGATTGATTTAAACTATTTAATATGTAGTAATGAGATGTTTGTTTCATTTCTATATATTTTATTCGTGTAGTTTTTTAAATTTTGTTATATTATGGCTGCTCTATTCACTATATATTAATGGTTATTAAAGCTATCCCTATTTGAGATAATAATTAGCCTCTATCTTCCTCAAAATGGCACAATTAAAAATGCACACGTTAGGATGGATTAGATTTAGATGTTTTCATAAAATACTGATCATTGTAATAACTGTCTATAATGATTACCAGCCTCTAAGTATAGTCAGGTTTACCTAATGGTGAAGCACCTAATTAAATGTATTCGTGTATATGTTTATCTATGCCTAAAAACCATCAACAGACTTCATTTAGACAAAGAGATTTTCATTAAGCTATTCATCTTATTACTACAGCAAAGTTCTTTATACTAATTGTTTGCATAGCATAGTGATCAAATGGTCGTTAAGGTAGGTGTCTATTGGAGTCTAATGGATGTTATGTGTCTTATATACATTACTGTTTTGTAATTATATAACTGTATTGATTAACTTCAATCATATAGAAATATTCAGTTTGCTTTCATAGATGCTTATAAAACGAATTATGCATATTTCAATTTTTTCAGTAACACTTATATCTCTTAATTTTATATTTACTTCAATTGCTGCATTATTTTTAGTTCTATGCTATAATTCTCTATAAAACGTAGGTTTAGGATAGATTTATAACTGTTAGATTTATCGCTTATGTTACTTAATTTCAATCGATAACTTACGGTTTATAATTTATGATAATAACAAAATATATCTCATTAATTGTAATCTGTATACTTGATCAGCGACGGAAACAGAAAACACATAGCAAGAGTAATAAATAAATATTCTCTATGCAGTACTATGAATTAATTATTTATAAAAACTGAACTTTTTATATTTGTATTTTTCTATTATGAAGGAATAGATGCTATCTAATCAATGCGGTGTTTTGACTAAGTCGTTTAGTACATATTTTTAAATTTTTTATTTTTTATTTAAATAATTATATGAATCAAAATATTTATTCATAAATACATATATAAAAATATATTGAAAAATATATATTTTTGTTAATATACTTATAGTTTTTATCAAAATACGCCTATCCTACATGAAAAACATTAAAAATTTGCATATACTATGATAATAGTTTTGTAAAGCAATTAATTTCATTAAAAATTATCTTTAATGATTTTAAAAGAGGGTATATTTTTAATTTCTCTACGTATGTATCTTTTGCTTTGGAACAATTAATTTACGATTTATTGTATCTGTTCTGAGAATACGATTTATAGATGCCATGACAACAGACCATCATTCTGATAACAAAAGTTATCTGCAAATAAAACAACTCTTTTTGTCTATGTATGTATGTACATATTATACTAATCTAAAAAAATAATTTACATTTTTAATATTATCATATTGAATACTTGATTTCAAAAATTCAGATAAATTAATTAGTTATAGATCAATTTCTACTATGAAGACAAACCATTATTTCTGTTTTAAAAGAATATAGATAATATATACATGCTTACATGCTTTTTCTTTCCCCACGAAACAAGTCTTATAAAAACCTAAAATCGATATATACATATTGCCATTTATTTCTATAAACAATTTTAGAACGATAAATGTCTTGATAAACATACAGTCACTTATTTTATCATGCAAATATTACACATTTATTTTTTAGTAATATTCTCTTATATAAAGAGATCATTGTAACAACAGTAAAATAATTTTTTTGAAAAGTACATTTTTATTCGACGATTTTATATATAACTCGAATACAAAATATGTAGTTTTCTTTTCATGTTTTAGATGAACCTGTTGTTCTTATTTAAATATATCAATTAAAATACAAATTATAGAATACGAGTTCTAAATATGGAATAATATAATAACGTATGTTGCATATATGCAAATACTATCTATATACATATCACGTCCAATTATTATTATTTATTTATCGATACCTTTGTCAGATATTGAAAAAATAATATAGACATGTGTAATAATACCCATATTCTTATAACTAACTATTCATAACTAACTAAAACATTTATTTATTTAAACTATATATACATTTGATCAATGATACCCATCAATATAACCAGTCTCATGTTACTTTCTTCTGAATAATATTTTTTACATATTTTAGTGGTATTTCTAGTTTCAAGAACTCGATGTTTTTTAACTCTTTTATAATTTAATAAAATTAGTCATAGACAAATACTATTATGATATCCAACATCTTAGTAATTACAGATACATATTTTATTAAAACATTCAACTGTACGCTAATATTATAAAGAATCAATATTTCAAAGGTATCCAACTGAATTAAACTTAAATGCGAGTACCAAGTCATTTACATAACAGAAGTAAGTTGAGGATTATGTCAATTAACAGTATGCACTGTATACATTAGTTTGAAGCGAGGCAGGATAAAACATAATTGACTCAGAACGGATGTAAGCGACAGAGGGCATATAACGCCTCCTTGTTTACTTCATATATACTAGAACTATTATAAAGAGATGGTCGATTTACCTCTATTCCTAGCTACATACACTTTGTATAATTTTGGATCAAAATATCCCATCCGACTTAAAATGAATTTTAAACTGGTTGCCATTAGTTACGTGGTTGCTGTATCAGTTAAATATCTTGCTCTGGAAAGGTATTTTTTCAATGCATGATCAGAGGTACTTATATTCCGAAGGCTATCTTCTTTTTTAACTCTTACCCGTACCCCCACTTCCAGCATTTCACCACGCAATATATTATACCTAGTATCGTAAATTCAGTTTCGTGTATCAACTACATTATTCTTCCTGTATTTCAAGTTATAGAGATAGGTTTACCGATCCCATAATAGCTGCCGGGCTTTCTTAGTAGCTAAATTATTCACAATTAGAGTTAAAAACACGAAGATAATAACAAATAAACAAGGGTAGTAACGAATTTTTAAATAATGAAACCGTTTACCTTGTATTTTATTAAGCAGGATAATAGATAAATAAATAAATATTACACTTTATTAGGCATAAAATAGTACACAACAAGAACTTTCGTATGTTTTTTTCAACTGCTATATTGTTGTACTATTCAATTGCTATACACCGGTCCAGTATAGCAATTTAAAAAGACATACGAAAGCTCTTGCTGTGTACTATTTTATGTCTAATAAAGTGTTAGATTTATTTATTTATCTACTATCCTGTTTGATATTATAAGGGGCATGGTCAGCAACAATATCAATCGTATTTTTTTGGTTAAAAATACCTATTTTGAATGTGTAAAGTGTATTGCTATTACTACATATTAATAATTTTTCTATGTGATATAAAATTAAGGTTTACCAGTATTATTTAATTATCTGTCACTGATTGTATCTGAAGTTTTTGGAACCTTAAAAAACCGTATAAACAAATACAACCTGAAACCTTATAATTAAGCAAACCTTATAAATATAAGAAAACGGAGCTTTTTCAATTGCAGTATATAAAATTCATATATTTCATTAGTCCACTATGCATCTAGTACTATTTATATTACTATTTATATTACTATACATATATATATATATGGTATGTATATATGTATATACTATTACTTTTTTAAGAAATGTGTGTAAAATATTGTTTTATAATTAATATATTGCTCCGAATGTTAACATTTCGGGAATATATCTAAAACTTACTACTACATATATATTCACTTCTAGCATGGGCCAGTGACCAGATGTTTAGTGTGCTTGCAGGGTAATTGTTAGCTTGAGGCTATGTACGGCTGATGAATCAAAACCAGTCCTATATATGCTATTTCTCCTGTGTTAAAAGTGAATGATAACCTCTCTAAAAACTAAATTGCATTCTGACTATTCTATTTTACCGTAGGTAAAATATACGTATTAATTTAATAATATTTCCGGTATCAACATATTATATAAGAATGCTTATGCTGTTTTACTATTCTCTTGATTACCTGCCTATACTATGATAGTTATGGATATCTTAAAAAATAAACATAACATTTCTTAGGAACAACATATTTTTAACTTGAAATGATATATGTATTTTCATTGTTAACTATGTATATCCTATATTTTCACATACACATTTATATTTAGTTGTAGATTTTTTAACAATTCAATCGGCAATAGAATTCAACTTAAGTGTTGTATATATTATTCTTTCAGCAACACCTGCTCTTGGCTAAGATCGACAACCGAAGTGCCGTTCACAGGGCCCGAAGGTGGCAGGATGCAACCGAGAGAGCTTTCCACAACACCCAGGTAACTATACTTTTTTATATATGTTCATAAAATGTCACTTTAGATTTAACACAAATTACTTAATTTAAGAAAAAGTTAAGAAAATAAGATAATATATAATAATAAATGCATTTAACTACAAAATCTGTACGATGTACACTCAAAGTGGGTATAAATTAGTACAAAATATAATAAAGTATTCTTAATAAATCTTCTATTGAGATTATGAAATTTCTCGATTTTCACTCTCTGATTTCTTTTTTCAAATGCACTTTTTCAGGGTCCCGAATCAGGTCGCTTTTTAACGCATCGAGAGCGTCTGGATCGTCCGATCATTCGCGTCTATCAACGCCATCCGGGAACTCAACTTCCTGAGGCTCAGGAGATTATCCGCGTAAACACGAGATTCAAAGCTTATTAAATATAATAATCTACTAGAATATCGAATTTACATCATATTTGTTTGTTTAAAGACACAACACAGTCTATTTCGACAAATTTTGACATATTTAAGTTTCTCATACATCACTATATAAAATAAAAACGCTGGTTAACGAGTGCAATCTATTTTGCAATCCTACATTTGTATTTTCATCGATTATGTTCATTGATTTACAAATATGTATTGGCATCTAAAGATATCTTAATACCAAGTTTTAATTAAACTCTATCTACATAGTCCCAAATATATGTATATAAATAATTTCTAATTATATAATTATTAAGATTAACATTTTTAAAATGGATCAATTTTACAAGGAGAATAAACAGATTCCACATGCACTATAATTTTAACAATACATTTCTGAATCACAGCAGCCATTGTTGATGAAACAGACCTACTATTGCAATTCCTCATATGCTTTAATTAAATTACTGACTTTACTTTATGTAAAAATAAATTTTTATACCTTCATATATACACAATTATACATAGTTAAGAGAATGCAAAGAACAAAGACTTACCTCTTTTTAGATTAGATTACAAAAGCAAGAACTGCTTAAAACTATATTCTATAAAAATCTTTCTTATTTATTTTTGGTAGACCGGAGAAGGTCTTTTGGACTCTCTAGTGGCCACATCGAAGAACATCGGTCTTCTTCAGGTAGCAGATGCGCGCCTCCAGGAGGATCTAGCTTCCAAGTCGAAGGCAATGACTGTGGATCTAATCGCTCTGAGGAACCGACGAAACAAGGCCGATCACCGCTGGAGTCTGGGACAAAAGGTCGCCTAAATATTGGACCCCATACATGCCCCATCAATGCCGTACAAGGTTAAGAAAAGCTACAGAAGAGAATATAATACATACCCCCTCTCCTACCACTTTCCTATGCTTTCTTTTTAAAACTCAGTTTTGTTTCAGCTATTTTTATATTCCCCCTTTTTCCATATCTAAACCACCCGTCCACTTTTTTAGATAGTGTATTTTCATTTTTTAAATACTTTATTATTTATTGATATCTGTATAACAAAGTGCTTAGACTACCTGCTACCAATCTTTTTTCACGTACACAGATATTAGAATTATTTATCTCGTATATGTTAAAGTATAGTAACTGTTTTATCATTATTTCTTCATCCGTTCAGTATACAATACACTCATTTTTACAAATTAAATCATCTACGGCACAACATAGTATTTATCGAATTAAGAATTCATGACAATGAATACAAATCAAGAAGTATTCGGACTATACAAATGAGTTCCTACTTACATTTGTTGACATTATTTTGCTTATTTCACCAGTTAATAAAACAATTTAATTATTTATCTTACATAATCACGAGTGCATTATGACAGTTACATGATTAGCCAATCAATATCTATTAAATTTCTGAAAATAACTTCGTGTTAATTTTCTATAGCATACTTTCTTGAAGTTTTAGAATATCATGTTATCTTAACTATAGCATCACTATTGAAATCATTTGAATTGGTGTACTTTATTTTTGAAGTTCAAATTACCTGTTGTTTTGATGTGACAATACAAATTTTGCTTGATGAAATTTGACTTCTTATCAATTAATTATTATATAATCAATATATTATAAAATATGTTGTTAATTTCATAGATACCGTATCCTACAATTGTTTTATTATTAATATAATACCCATAGGGCTCATTTATGATGCCGTTATTAAAATAGATATATCTACATTTAAGTTATATATTGTAGTTTAAATTAGTACATAATTACAGTACTGTCTATAATAAAAAGAAGCCAACATTTTACTAATTTGTGTTTTATTAATAAAAATAAGTAATTTTATAAGCAAATAAACATATGCTGAATCTGTATTACAAAAAAAATTAATTGCATCACAAGCAAGATCTAAAGTTCAAACTATTTTCCAAAAAACTATAGTTACAATTTAATTAATTAAATAAGCGATAAACAATTAATTTATATTTTACAAACGACGCTTCTACTATATCTCAAACTAGACTCATAGTTCGATCAGTAAAGTAGAATTATTAATTAGTAGGCAAAGATATCTTTGATTCAATACAAATATAGAAGTATAGTTTAAACTTACACATACATTTTTGGATATGCTAAATCAGTGTCAATTTCATAAAAAAACACTTTCTAACAAAAATTAGGAAGGATAACAGACTTACATTTTTAATTAGACTTTTTATAACATAAAGTCTTCTAAAACTGACAAAAATCCACAATATTCCTGTAATTTATAAATACATATTGCATTTAAAATTATCGAATCTTTGAATTAGTAATTTTGTCTATTGTTTAAAATAAACTTCGACGCTTGGAACAATGCAATTTGATTTATAGGTAACTATTTGTCATATGATTGTTCCCTAAAATAAAATGTGTAAGTTAAAATACGGAGAAACCACTTTAACAGTAATATCAACATCCAATTCAGTCACACACACATATATAATATAAAAGCTATTATGAATATAAATAAAGCACCATATTATTGTATACTAACATGCTTCGTACATTTTCTTAAAGAAATTTCTAAATAAATATTTTTTTAACTATGAGATATTAAACTCTGACATGTGCCGTTATATTAAATTCTACACAATTAAAACAATAATTTTTCACGTGGTAAAAATATCCAAACAAATTATACCAATAATAGAATATAACAAATATACTTTTTTTACTAGTATAAACCTATAAATAAAAAAATACGTTAACTTAAAAAAAATTTAATACGTGATTACTTTAAATTATCATATATAATATTATTTGTCTATAATTTGAGTGATAAATATAAAAAACGGTTTCATTGTTAACATGGTTACCATGATTTTACATGTTATATTAGAGAAAATAAAAATCACAGTTGAATAACAATGCGCATTTAAGCAAAATTATAGAAAAATGAAGTAACAAATGAACATAATACATATAAACTCGACTAGTGATATTTTAAGTTGTATATACTCAAATATAGAAATAAGCAACGTATTATAATACATAGCCATGTGACATAAATGTTTAAAAAATTATTTGTGCATACATGTATATGTAAAATATGTTGAATTATCATTGAAACAACTTAATGAACAATACGGGCAGAAATCAGAAAACTTTTAAAGAAATTATTAATATTTGCCATGTTACCCAATTTTTTTGTTGCTACTATCTTTATAATGAAATTATAAGTAATACGTCAGAATATATATAGTTGATAAATTTATATGGTCAATACCATAATTATTACTCATTTTCTTATATGCATAGAAATCGGACTCAGGTTAAGGTTAGCTCATATGAAGTAGCAAAACTCCGATTTCTATATAAATATTTAAAAAATTACTTAGCTGATCTGCAAACTCGTATAGATCCATAAAAATATACTATAATATACCATTTGTGTTCAAGTGTAAATAGTTGTTAGTGCTCATAAGTATAAGATAATTATAATCTAAGAAAGATGTTAATGATATGAAAATAGATAAGAGAATGAAATATTATAGTCATATAAAGCATGTTTTACAAGTGAAGTTTTTATAATGAAGAAATACCCAAGTCAGATAAAAGTCAATATCAGAATAAAACTCTTTATGCACAAAGCTAAAAAATAATATGAATGTAATTCAGTACGCCAAAATCTATGGAAAGAGGTACAACAAGCTAATGGAGTGCAACAAAGTAATATGATAAAATAACATATATGAAACCTTACTTTTAGTAATATTCCTTATATATGTACAGTTTATTGAAAAATTTAAGGCACATATCCTGAAAGTAATAAAGTTGGATTATTGTAATGTGCCATCTACATATTAAAGTAGCTGTGCAAATTTACTGATAACAAACGTTATCTATATTCTGCTTTAAGTACATGTTATTTATTACTTATTGAATGTGCTATAGCATTACTCTACAATGGAATTTGATTGAAGATTTATAAGTATATACTGAAACAAAAATACAAATAGAAACGATTTATAAAAGATATGTCGTCATGGCAGAAAAAATATCTTATTAACATTTTCAATAATCTCTGTATAGGTGAAATACATAACTATTTCAATTAAGACTTTTCAGATATAGCTTGTCTTTTTGACAAAAATATAGTGAATGAAAAGTGTGAAGTATAGGGAACATTGTAATAAAACGATGTAAGGCCGATATAGTCTGTATAGGAACGAGTAAAACTCCTATTTGACAAATGGAATCCTACATATAACTTACAAATGGAACGGAAAATGCATACACAACTTTTATCAAGTTGTTTACAGCCCATATTTAACATGATAGAAGTAAATTTTGAAATGTAATGAAAGTTTGTCAATAAATGTTTGTTAAAACTTTTACAAACATGACAAATACCGGAGCTATGACTCGTAAAAGAAACTTTATAAAAAGAAATTTTCATGATATGCCAAAAGTTCAACTTTTTTCATTCTACAGTTGAATGCACAAAAAACGAAAGACTACAAAAGAAAGATGTTATGATATATTTTTTAAATAAAATCGTAAATATATCTGCATAATTAAAAAATATGTTTTTATACTTTTGTTTTTAACAAAACATTTTTTACCTTTCACTATTGATATTTATAATGTTTTAATAGTGAAGTAACAATACAGTGTTAAAATTTACACTTTACTGATGATTACAGTCGATAACTTGTCGAACTAAACTTGTTTTTCTGTGTGCCATTTATAATTTTATGTTTTTAACATGTGACCGACATTATCAAATTGATGATATATCCATATATGTATAAAATTCAAGAAATGGAACGTATTATTTCTGAAGGCGGAAATCTGTTAATTCTATTATCAGATTAAAACTAATTGTTTGCAGTTATTTTTAGTGGATATATGTGCTTTACTTGCAAAAGAACGGACTTATAATTTGATGACCAGTCTTATTCAATTAGCGGTGAAAATATCTAGATTTTTAGCGTGTCATTCCGTCTCGATAAAGCTTTGTGACCAGCACCACTTAAAACACCACTGTCTATTTAAAAGGTGAAAACGTACAAGTCGCCTAACATACAAACAAAAAACAGAAATATAGAGAGACAAACAGAAAGAATATATATTTGACTAGAAACGTCCACCAGGAGAAGCAGCAATAGGTACCGGGTCTGCCAAGGCCTCAAGATCCTCAATAAAGGTGGCTGGTGTCACCAAATGGGTCCCACCTATGATCACCTCCCAGCGCCAACCCACACCACCACCATTGGGCAGCCCGGCGCTCTTTTTTCGTCCACGCTCTCCTCCACTTACGCTCTCATCTGCAGCGACAGCGGCACCACCCGTAGCGGAGGAGGCCGTGGAAGATTTGGAGAAGGCGGGGAGTTTAAGCTTTTTAAACTTGGACTTGGAGGCCTTCTTAGGCAGTGGGAAGGGTGAGCCGGGTGGGCCACCGTTCAGTGTGGGTGACGCGGTGGCGGCTTCGGTGGCCATCTTCTGCGCTTGGTGACACTGAGAGGAGAGAGACAGGGTAAACAGCTTTCAAATTTAAATATGGTTGACATATTTGACAAACAATTCAATTAATAAAGTGTTCAGTGACTAACATGGAAAGAGTTTTATCATACATAAACTTTAATTTATTGCAAAAAATGTACTATTTAATAATATATAAATTTAAAAAAAGCAACTCTAAGATAAAAAAATTCAAAACAAGGATAATTTGCGTAATAAAACTATCTTTCAAATTCTGAGGCTTTTTAAATAATACAGACAAAAAAAGCAGATTTAAAAAACCAATAATGTATTATAATGTATAATGAATAATACATGTAGCTATTTGAAATATAATTGAATTTTTAAAATGTTACAACCATTTAATAATGTGTTCAGACCTTTTGGCAAATTACAAATTGTAGACAGTTTATCAAATGGACTGACCAATCGAAATTTATAATCGGTGAACAATTAGCCCACATTGACAAATGGTGACTAACATATTATATAAACCAAATATAACAGATGTGAGAAAATAAGAGTCGTATATAAAAATAAGTGTAAAAATTTAATGAATTTAATTAAAATATCGTTAAAATATTTATTCATCATTGCATGGTACAACGATTTTACATTTTAAGATTTTAAATAGTTTTGTGTAGTTTTCAGTATTTTAATACCCAAAACATGCTAATTAAAATGTTGCTATTGTGTATATATTACTAGTTAAGTAGTATATATGTTCTATGCTTATTTTCATAAATATAAATTTTAATCGCTTACAACCATAAAGATAGGATTTTATAGTTAAAAAGTTAGTCGGGAATAAAGAAAGAAAAAATGCGGTTCAATTTTATGCATCCAAAGAACGAATTTTGTATAGCACCTACAACTATAATTAGCTCAATGTTACAAAACTACTTTATTGAACTTTCTAGATAAAGAGCTTACTACTTATATTATATTTAGAAAACCTTTACTTACGGCTGTTTCTTGCTTATTAACAAACATATATGGTGTCACTACCATGGAAGCAGTAGCTATACTCACCGACTTATTAATCTGATAGGCAGTTCTCAACTCTGGATAAGTGGCACCACCCAAAAGACACACGATGATTCGGGGGCCACAATGGCGAGCCTGGGGGCCCTGGCTGGTTGTTGTTCCAGGCTTAGTGGAGGGGGACTGCATAGAAATGTAAGGGAAAGGACCTCAGGCTTTCATTGAAGATTTTTGAGTGTTATCTATTGTTTACCATTGGATTTTAAATTACCTCAAGGATAATATTTCACAGACGTTTTAATTTCAAATTAAATATAGTTATTAATCAATCAGAAAATAATCATCGGACAAATAATCAGGCAAACATCAACAATGCTTTATATTTATTGCTGGAATGCTTGATAACATTGTTAATTACAAATAGTAAACGGTTTGAGTAAATAGTTGGATGGTTTGACGGTAACTCAGTTGGATGGGTGACCCGAAAGGAACAGGATTTCGGAACTGCAGGCAAACCGGTTTGCCATTTCTTAAAAGTAACACTGAATTCGTGTAATTAATGTATAATTGTACAAATATCTTTACATTTTGTGTCAACTCCTGCATATTCAATTATATATATATATTTTAAGAAACTGGTTCCGCAGTTAACATCACTCACATAATAGAGAAAAAAATAAATGTTTGCGTTCCTCTAATCCTCTAGTCTACGCTTATCAGATTTTTCTTTCAATTCGATATCCAATTTTCGAAATATAAATAGCTTTATCGAACTGATTGAAATGCCTTTTCGATATTTATTCTCACAGAGGGGAAAAGATTGGCCTTATGACCCTTATAATGCATTACAAAAAATAAGTGCAACAACAAAAGAATATTGTGCAACAACAAAAGAATATTGTGCAAAAAAGGTTAACAATAAAGGAAGGGTTCGTAGGACATACGGATTGAGGACAGATTTAATTAAAGATGACAGCTTATCTCAAATATATATTTAAAAGTAATTAATTAACAGCAATATGTAAAAGTCACTCCCTATATAAGGAAAGAAGATACGAGATTCATGAAATTCCTATTAACATTTCAGAAATTATGTGTCCTAGAAATGGAATAGTTTTAAATATATATATTTATATAAGTAGCACATGAAAAGTTATTATATATCCATTTTCACTACTGGTTGCATTATCTTCTACATCATCCACAATGTTGCACTGATTTTTTCTTTTCGGCCACATCTTTCGTGAACATTAGAGAGTTATATCCAATTGACTGTTCACTTTTGCAGAGCCATTTTTTAGTTCTTTTGAAAAATAAGTTCTCAAATTCTTGATTAAATTGTGTATTTCTACATATAATTATATAATTCAATAAAATATGGCAAAATCGATTATAGATATAATCTTTAATTATATGTATGTTATAAAATACTAAACTTACCCGATATATCATGCCCCGTACCTTCAACATTTCCAACAACTACTTAATTGAAGCAAACCACTTATTTCTGTTTTGGTAGGCTACATTTTCCCCATTTCAAGAAAGCACTCTCTCTCCCTAGCTATACAATTCTAAAAAATCTTTTATATCCATTTTACCCATTCGACATTCGATCGATATCGAATTAAATGGAAACAAAAATCGTATAATCGCACTTTATCCGGCAAATTTGAGTTTAGGAAAATGACTAATTTTTCGCAGGATAAATGTAGATGAGATGGAAATATTCATTTTTGATTAGTAAAGTAGTTTGTTTATGTGGAAAATATAAAACAAAATATATTTCTTATTTTATTAAAAATTATGTACACACATTTTCAATAACATTTTCGTTGTCTCAAAGAGGATTAGAAAGGCAAAACTTAGTATTTTCACGCAAATAAGTGTCACTTCTGTTATAAAACAAGACAAAGTTTATTATAAATATATGAGAAATAGAAATAAATAAACAACTCGGATAAATAGTACAACTTTAAATCTTTTAAAACATATTTCATTTGGTGATCGTTGTTGTCAAGGAACCATAGTCTTTTCAGACCATCGGCTTCTTTCTATCTGCCTGAAGACCTTTCTCCATTTGCTTGTCTTCAATCTAATGTCTAGAATCCAATGAAGTTGGCCTCCTTCCAACTTTATTTTTACTCTGAAATTCACCTTCGATTTTTACAAGAATAAAGTTATCTCCGCATATCTTCCAATGTCCATATTTTGTTAGACTGCATTTTTTCATTTGAGCCAGTAGTCCCATGGTCTTCTGAGATCTTGATCATCTGGTAAATCCAGATGTGTGTGTTGTGTTCATGCCAGCTGATGCATAAAATTTGTTTCTATGCCCATATTTTGAACGCATGGGTCTTCTACTGTTGATTCTTATCAACCGTATCTTCAGATTTATGTTCAAGTCAGATAAGTGACAGATTCTTGTCATGTCAGTGGTTTCTGTACGCCCAATGGTAAGTAGTTTACCGATTTTTGTTTTAAATCCACCTTTGACTGAAACTACTGATCCAAAATATTTAAAGTTGGACTCTTTAGAGCATTGTATGTCTTCCTTAAAGCATAAAAGGCTTGTTACAAACGTCGCCAAATCGTTCTAATTGACAATTTTGACTCAAAATAAAAAAAATGTAACACCTCCAACATTCAAACAGTTTAGAAACTCATTTTCTCCACCTGATTTACTCTGTGGGGGTTTCAATCAAATAAAGACGGTTTCATCTGAGACAGTTAAAACAAACCAAACTGTTTGTAAAATGGCCCAACGAATTGAAAACTCAAAAAGGGGTAAGGGTGAAGTATTTAAGTAAATACTTAAGTAAGTAAACAATAAATAATCCTTATATATATTTGTAATCAACAAGATAGGCATCGAAGGGAAGATGATAGGAATTCTAACTACTATTTTATCACTGTTTATATGCATTAAATATTTGGCTTGACAGTTTACAGTCAATAAAAATATTAATATCTATAATGCCTAACAAAAATAAAAGAAAGTAATGAATAAACAATAAAATTAAGACCCTTAGATTTAATTTTATTTTATTTTATAGATAACCATTTTGGTTGATGATAATATTTAAATTCAATATCTATAAAGCTATATCTACATATATATATATCATAAAAAGGTAATATATTACTATTATTTATTCATCTATGAGACACTATTACATGATAGAAAAGTATACAAATAATATACACATAATATTCGTCACTATCAAAACCAATGATTACAATACAAGCGGGACAAGTATATGTAGTTTAAAGGCCTACCTGTGACTGCCACTTTCCATAGAAACGGGCCGATGTAGGGTGATTGCCTCCGTTACTAGGTGACTTGCTGTGATTGTTATTGTTGATGTTGAGTGTGGCGGGGACAGATGTCACAGATGGAAATGCTTTCAGGTCCAACTTGTCGCTGATTAAATCCTTTTGACAAACATTGGAAGGAAAGGGATAGTATTAATAATCTTTTAACAGTTACATGAACTCCAATCTAATATAAACTGACAGTTACAACCAGAAAACTAGTTTAAATAAGTTTCAAAATAAATACAAAAGTTTGTATTTTAATTAGCAGAAATAACCTATAATTATTTTTAATTTCGAGTAAATGAATAAGAAAAAATCAATAGTTCCACCCAAGGCTCTATTTAATTTAAAGCTGAAATACTAATTAATACATGTGTTAATCTTTTAATTTTGTAAAATAAACATTTAATGTATAAAGCGATATTTCTAGAAGGTGCAATACTAAATATTCGAAAATTATAAAATTATAACATTTATGCATACACGCTTATTTATAAATTAGCACGATGTATGTGTGAGCTAGGGGGAGGCATGTCGTACTTGGAATTTTTTAAATGGGTTCCAATATTTATTTAAATGAGTTTTTGTGAGACTTATAAATCTGTAATATTTCTGAATTCTATGTTGACGAAATATAATCTGCAGGACTGATCTGATAAGATATTATGTCGGTAAAACAGTCGCGCAACTAAATAAGAATGTATTATAACTATTCACCTATTTAAAATAGCTGCACGAAAAATCGTAATTTATATATATTATAATGGATATAAATAGGAATAATAATTATTATTATTAATTTGTATTTTAAATTCAACTAATATTAAATTTAGACCATGTTGTCAAGCCTTATGGTTTATCCAACTATGACTACAGTATTTAAAAACCTTGCCACTGCATCAAAATATTAAAAACTAAATATTCAATTCTATTCAATTCAATTCAATTAAAAATTCAACGTCATTATGACATTCCAGACTTTTTCCCTGGAATGAGACCAACATCTGCCGCAATATTACACATATTGTAAGCTAAACGTATACATAAATCGATAAACACATACGCATTCGCTAGTTTAAAGATAATTGATAATATTTTTATGAACATTTAATATATCATTTAACGTAAATAAAATAAACATTTTATAAAAGATATGAAAGGTTGGGCATTTTCAAAAATCAATGCTAATACAGAAAAGACTGCAATGAGTCGCTAGTTTTAGTCAATACCTAATTATATGTAGGAAGCCTCACAAATTCAGATTACTCAAATTTGCTGCCCTAATAATCAAACATTTAATATTGTTATATTTAAAAACGATTTCTAAAATTCTCTAAAAATAAAATTATGCAAAAGTACATGAATATAAAAATATTAAGTATATAATATGACTAAAATATGTTACATAATTAAATTTATAGATATTACAACAGACATAAATAATGTTTCAATGTGGTTTTATTCTATACTATACCTCGTCATTTATAATCAACTACGATTATAGTTTCATCAATATGAAATTTATAAAAGAGAATATCTAAATAATAAAAGCAAAAACTGCAAATAATTTTCAATGCAGTTGTTGGCTTGAATATTTACATATTCTATTGAATTTACTTAAACCGCTGCTTGGAATAAATTATTCTATTATACTTGTTCTACTATGTGACATTTAAATAAAAGTTATAAATACGATATTTCACACAAGATCATTTTAGAAGTAAAAATCCCTACCAACATATTGATTTGTTTTATGTTGTTATACGTGCAAAAATTGCAAGAAGTACTGTATATTTATTATGTGTTCCAGCAAAATTGTGAACAACATAAGAAACAATTTCTAAAAAAAAGAAGTAAAAATTAGAATTATAAGCTATTATTCGTGTTGTTCTATGCATTATGCAATCGATCGATAAGTAAAACAACCTCAAGAAGATCCTTGAGATAAGGTGTCCAACGAGATAGGTCGTATTTGTGATCCCTTGAACGCCTCTTGGCTCCCATATACGGCTGTGATGATTTCGGGGGCTGACTCACACTCTGTAAGAATAGAAGAAGATAAAATTAGCAATGCATTGAAATAAATAATCAGATGTAGTTCAGGCTAATTAAGAAATGATATATATCTATAACTTAACCCAATTCCCAATCTTTTGCACTTCTATAATTAGCCCTCCACATTCAATAATATTTCGTAGAAAACATATTATATTGAAAAATTGTTAAAAATAATAACCAAATTTTGGAAACATAAAATAAAAATTTCAATTTTTAAAATATTTTCTGCAATAAAACATATTTTATTGTACTTCATGATATATCATACGACATAAACGAGTACATTAATGAGTAATTATCAGAATCTCGTTGATAATAAGAGTTATAATAAGATTTTACATAAAAGTGTGTTTAATAATTTGTTTACAAAAGAGGTGCATTTTTAGGGCATGACTAAGTGACCACCACTTTGGTGCATAATAGTAAATTAATATAACAATTAAAAGTTGTAAAACTTAATTTTAGGAAAAGTTATGGAGCTTAGATTGATTCATTTTTTAATTTAAAAATCACAGCCAAATCCAGGAGAGGATTTAGGGTATAGATAGGCAGGGTTAATCGGTATCCAAATTACATTACAGTCAAATATAGTTACACAATAAATGAAATACTTTAAAATTATAATTTTTAAAATAAATATTACCAATTACTTTTACTTTTAATAATAAATTTTTCCAAAAATGAGGTCATTCTACCTACTTAAGATTATTTTCAATAAGTTAGAAATGTTTATATTCAGATTCCAAAAATCTTTAACTAAAACTTGTGTAAAATCGCTCGATTAAAATCTGTTCTTTTATTAAGTATTTGTGTACGTTATTGCTAAAAATCAAATAATATTATTGAAATTTTGTTATTTATATCTTATCTTTCATATTTACTAGATTTAAAATGGTTTTATTAATGAACATGAAAAGTATATTTGTGTATTTAAATTGTGACGAAACTTCTATAGAACCGAATTTCGTACTAAAAAATACCTTATTCCTGTATAATAAAAGCTGCTAACATTGATGCGTTGTAGTATATAGAACAATGTATATATAAACAGAAGCTAACTGAAAATTAAATGAAAAAGAGTAATGAGTAATGAGTGAATATCTAAATAATATTATTACAGTCGATTAGTGTTCTAATGAGTCCAGAATCCATGAACCTAATTACATATCTTCAAAATCAAAGCTGAGGAAAAATGAGATACTTTATTAAATTTGAGAATACATATACATATTATATACAAATAGGCAAAAATTCAAAAACCACTTAAAAATCTCAATGTGACACATATATGTGTATGTACACCCGATACCATAAGCATTATAACGCAAATAAGAACTCTATGATATAGTTTAATAAGAAAAGGGGTGTGACGATTTTAACTTTATGCAAGTTAAAATATAATGATTGAAATATTAAAAAATTGAGATATAAAAAATAATGATTGAAATATACAAACTAATCTAAAAAAAGCACTAATATTCATTTATAAACAGCAAACATCGTTTTTTGTAATTATATAATAACTTTAACATTTATGTATAGTTTAATAGAAACAGGTATTTCAAATAATGTATTCATTTTTATCATTAAAAACATCGCAAAATCGTGATTCGTGATAAAAAAATTCTTGATTTTTTTTAACGGAAAATATAATTTAAATTGATATTGTTAACACTATAGAGTTCTTTTTTTAAAGCAAACATTGTCAACATTTTATAAATTTATAAAACGGATAACAATAAAATAATAGTGTTATTGAATTATAAATTGTTTGATCATTATTATTGGAAATTTTTACGCACGACAATTTTATTTGCATCAATAAAAGTTGCTTAAACTATATCATAAGGCTAATATTACAAACATGGAATACACCCATTTTCTCAAATATGCATAGATTAGCTATATATACAAATCGTATTAAAAAATACTCTCATTCCAACATAAAATACAATACGGATGTAGGGTATAAGACAGGTAAACATAGAATGGGTAAAAGATGACACAAGCATGTCATAATGATCGTAATTTACATAATAGGAGCCGTATCGAAGTAGATATGAATTCTCATTTGCGGTCGTTGGGGGTTTCGTTACCTGTCGATTCATATAGAAATCCGGCTGAACACAGTTCAAGGATGTCACGTGACATCAACACAATGGTTAATAATGAAACTGAGTTTTCTTCTCAGATAATAACGTTAGTAACATAGAGTAATGATTGTATAAAGAGAGTTGACTGTTATTGATTTCTAAGCATCGCGCTGTAAATTTTCGCGAATAAAATCGTTTTATTTTAATAAATTTAATGAAAATGTGTAGAAAAAAGAGTATTAAATATTTCGATTAAATAATTTTAATAGAAAATATATATACCAATATATTCATACAATTTTAACATACTTAAGTTGTCTACATAATAAATATTGTATTGCCTGTGTATCTAAAACAGTTCTACTACATAAAGAATTTATAATTGCTCTCAGTTTTTAAAACAATATCTTGAAAAAGCTTTCAGGTAAGTGAATAGTAGTATTGAACTGTATGCTGAATCAATAAGAGTGGACACTCTCGGTATAATTACTTTATGGTCAGTAAGTTAACGAATAACCAAAATCACTATACAATAGAACTTTTCAAATTCACTAAGTAAATAATAAAATGGGTAGTAATATTTGAAACTGTATAATACATTTATTTAGTGTTTATTAGTATTTTTTATGAACACATAAATGTCATACGATAAAAAAGTTTATTAAATAGTAAATATTCCTTTATAATGGATTTCATAAAGTAGTACTAGATTACTATCAGTTATAATATCAGGAGAAAACTATTCACACCAAGTCACAATATAACAAAAATCAATAAATTTAGATCGATGGTTTAATGCGCACCTACAATTATTGTAGTGTACGGGAGCTTCTTCTGAAAATTATCTAAATTTGAGCACAAAAGGTTTGTTATGCTCAATGAATTGCAACTAACCTATGAATGAAAAATATGTAATTCTTGTGTTGAGCAACCAGTCACAAAAGGAGATACTATCATTTTTCTATATTTTATAATAAAGAATACGGCAATTTCTATAAAACTGCTCTGATTTTTGTGAAAATTCATATTTTTGATAAAATTATAATTTTTTTTTTTTTTTAATTGACATATTGTACATCAATTGAGTTTTCCATGTATTTTATACATTTTAAAACAAAATTTAAAAATATAGACCATTTGAAGTTTTAAAATACATTTTAATGCATCTATCAGCCCTTTTTTATAGATTTATAGACAAAATTATGGTAGGAACCTTAATTTAAATGCATATGGAAACTACATAATAGGGTTAATGCGTCTGAAATTTGTTTTAAAAAGTATAAAATACACGGAGAATTCAAATTATGTACATGTCAATTAAAACTAAATTAATCATTTTTTCAAAAAGATGAATTTTTACGAAAATCATAGCAATTTCATAAACATCGCCGTATTCTTTAACATGGGAAAATAGCAAAATGTTAATATCTCATTTTTGATTGGTTGTGCAATACAAAATGACACATTTTTAAATCAAAGATTATTAGCACTTCATCGAGCATAACAAACCTTTTGTGCTCAAATTTTGATAATTTTCAGAAGTAGCTCTCGTACTAGTTGGTATAAGATTTACGGTCCAGAGGCGAGGATAGGTTTAAGAGTGGTGCAGTCAGTTATTTCATTGTTTCTTTGTTGCATAATATTTACATGATTAAAATGGCGGAATATACATTTATGCATCAATTTTTTCTAATTTAAGTTGAAAAACAAAATTATTAATTTTTCTTTATAACAAAATTTGAAACGCGTAGGTACCTACTTATTATACAAAAAGTGAAAAAATAACTTAATAAATTAGATGCGAATTCCTAATCTAAAATCGGAACAACACGTTTTAACAAATAATGTCGTTATTATAGATATATGTATAACAAAATGGCTAATCTACATGGTTTAACCTCAACAATTGTATTTTAAATACTTATTTTGATGAACTTTTAAAATGTCAAACAGATCTATAATTTAATAATAATATATTTTATTTCAACAACTGACCACCTAGAAATAACATTTGGAATTTTAAATATTTAGTCGAGGGAGGGTACTACACTAATTATCAACAAGCGGCTTATGAAACCGAATTTAGTCCGTGTAATAGTGACGTAATGTATTAGCGCTAAATCTGGTAGTATGCTATATACCACCTTATGAAGTGCGATCTAGAAAGTAAGACGAATATAGATTAACAGTATAAATCAATATTACGAGTAATGGGAGTTTTGCGATAAAATGTTAAAAACCAAATAATTTGACACCGTTATGTAATATATTCTCATAAAAGAGAATTATATTGCCTAATTATGTAATACAAGGAACCGTTTTTATAAAACATAAATATGTGCACAAATAATGCTCACATTTAAAATAATACTACATTTTAATCTCAGATTAAAAAATTCTTAATAAGTCTCAGGTTTAAATCTAAAAAAATCTAAAGTTCAAGATATTGAATATTTACAAAATTCTATATTTCTTATATACCATATTGTTCAACATGCAAAAAACTATTATTGAAATCAGAATTTTGACACCATATGTAAATTTAAAGCAATAAACTAGGAAAAGATTAATACATTAAAATATACAAATAAACATTATTAATAAGTAATAATCATTAAATAACCATTTTTAAGAATACATTAAAATTAATTTAAAATTTATAGCTAAAATACAATTATTTACATAATTCAAGAGAATATTATTAAAGTTGAATAAACATATTCGTAAGAATACATAGAATTTAATTTCAAATTTAAAGCTAAAGCGTTACGAAGAATAATGTTGAATTAAGAAAATAATAATGTGAAATTAATGTTAACACCGCATAAGATTTAATAAATATTTTATGTAACTGTGTGTGAATTTTATAAAATAAATTAAATAATTTCGTCCAATTGCAGCAAGTATATTTTGAGACTATAAAGCATATTACATATAATTTATATAACGTTTAACGGGTTAAAAATAAATCAGCCTATATAAGTATGACATAATAAAAATGGGCAGAATATAAAAATATTAAACTTGAAATGGGACAAATATAATGCTGAGCGAGCTTAAAGTAAACATGTTAAATAATCAAATATTAGGAGTACTACGTATTTAGTATATGAAATTTTCTCTGATTTTTAATTAAACACTATCTTAGATCTCCAGTTGCAAAGACTGAGTGCACGTTACATGGATGTTGTTTGTGTTTAGATAAGCTTTAGTATAATCATTACTACTAAAACCAGATTTTAAGTTATGAATTTATAATACATATATGCATAAATGTATATGCATAAAAAATAAGCTGTAATCAAATATAATAATGTCTCATTTTACAATTAATTTTATTTTCAATGATTAAATACGTCATATTGAGAAATATTTAAGAAAACTCACAACATTTGACAATTAAAGAAATTATTTTATATATAAATAACGTAAAAATTATTGAATAGTATAAATAATGTTGTGTAAAATGATACATATAAAAATATCTAGTATCTGAACCGAATCAAATATTATTTTAAATATTTCAAAATCTGAATGAACACTGCACAATATATAGTTGAGATGAAACTATGAGTTGCTGAATATGTCAATATCTTACCTCTGGGACCACAATTTGTGTCTCGTGCAGCTGAAGATTGTAGATCATCTGTTTGACATCAAGCGACATGTTCACATTCGCCAACAACTTGTCCAAATTTGAGTCAGTGATGCCTTTTTGAGTGGAGAAGTGGAGATAATCAGAACGATTTATGAACAAGTGAGAAACACTACATTTTGATCAAAAACAATAATAACAATTTGTATTATAGACAGAGTGACAAGCATAACCTTTACATAATATTTAACACAGTAGCTTTTCTGATAATAGAACTATTTTATCAATATTTTATAAATATTATATATTTTTTGTATTTTTTCAGTAAATACAATGTTTCGAACTACACTTTTTTAGCAAATTAATGTAAGATATTCAATCTAAAAATCACAAAATTTTGTTTTTACAATATTTAGAAGAATGTATACGAATATATATTGAACTTTAATGTTTTCTTATTTTATGAAAATAAATATATGATACATTTATACCATCTTGGTATCAAATTTGTAAATGAATCTTAGGCTAGTTTGTAAATCAATAAAGTAAAAGATAACTCACATTATAAGCTTTTTAAAACTAAGATCATCTTGAAGAATTGACAGACAAGTTCTATAGTCACTTAAATGCTTTTGATATACATTACATATTTAGTATAGAAGCATAAATAAGCATGAATCATCATTTAATATTATTAAAATATAGATCGGTTTGAAATATTAACAGCACATTAAAATAAGTATTAAGAAATACAATTGATGAAGTTAAACCATGTAGATTATCCACTTTTTTATATAATAACACATTATTTGTTAAAACGTGCTCGGATCTTAAATTTGGTGAGTATAGGCTATGAATGTGAATTCACATATCGTTAATTAAGCTATTTCTTGACTTTTAGGTAATAAGTATACGTTTTTTTGTTCTACTGAAAAAATGAATAACTTTGTTCAATCATGAAAAGTTAGAAAAACTTTATGCATAAAGATGTATGCCGCTATTTATATTAAGTAAATATTATGCAATAAAGAAAGATTGAAATAATTGACTGCACCACTGTTAAACCTATCCTCGCCTGGACCGTAAACCATACCGTTACAATATTTGCAGGAGCCACAGTAAACCATCGATCTAAATTTATTGATTTTTGTCATGTTTTGCCTTGGCGTGAATAGTTTGTTCATGTTATTACCACCGGTGGCAATCTAATACTGCTTTATGAAATTTATATATTAATCCATAATATAGTCCATAAATAAATCCATATAATAAAAATAAAATGTTTAATAATTATTTATAAAAAGCATAAACAATTTTAGCATGATTATTATCAACTAATCATATAAAATGCAAAAATATATTGTGAATCTAAAAATGTATGAATGATAATATGTTTAAAATTATCAATAAATATAGCTAACTACTATAAATAGAGTAATAGTAACTTTAAAATACAGAAAAAATTATTATATAATCTAAAAGTAGGCGTCATCAATATGAAATAAGTTTTCAGATAATTCATGTACCCAAATCATATATATATATTACTCGATGAATAATTATGCACATACCTATATATTAGTTTAATAGAAGTAAAGTTATAAAGGAGTTCATCAACGATCTGAAATTTGAGACGGTTTATGAAATCTGATATCCCGCGGGAAGAAAGTGCAAACAGAATATCAGCTTTCCTTCATAAGAAAGACTACAAATATTTCTTTGTTTGTTTTCTATTGTCATTTTGACCTAATATACGTACATGATATTATGCAATTCTATGCAATATTATGTAACATACGTTTAATAGAATCAACTGCTTAAAATAATAACAATGTGTTATTAATTAACAATTTCAGTATCAACTTAGCAAACTTTTAAATACTTATAAATCTTGAACAGAAACATTTAAAACATTTTTAAAGAAGAAGACATATTCTTAAGAATTACAATAGATTCAGTTAATTAATACCATTAGACAGAATATTTAATATCCTATATAATCGATATGTTACTGTGTTATATTAGTCCTTACAAATAAGAATAAAACACAATGTTGTTTTAATCATTATTATAATTATACAATTTCAACCCACACATGCTGTTATCAATATATAACAAAAACAAGTATATAATTTGTTATCATTATTATGTAGGTATTTTGGCATTAAAATACCAAATTATAATTCTTAAATTAAAAAACAAGGGAAATATTTAATAAGCATGTGTTATACACAGTAATAGCAATGAAAAATCGAACCTCCTTTTATGATGAGATAGATAAGTATGACCCGCTTCCTGTCAAGTTGAGAAACCTTTTCATTTCCAAGCTGAGCCAGAAGAGCTCGTGTGGGATCCTTGATTGTCTCTCCAGTTGGAGTCACGCCCATAACCATGTCCTGAGAACCAGATCACAAGGGAGCATAGTAGACAGAGTATTACAATAACGATTATTATCCCATAATTATAATTACTTATAACTAATTATCATAATGTATTAATATAGAATATAAATATAATACAAGTATCTATGTTACTAATAATTTCAAAAACCACATGTTTATTTAGAGTTCTCAAACAATCAGAATCAGGGTTAGGGTTAGGTACTTTTAAACTATTATTATTTAATTTTTTGCAAACATTATGAAACCTTATGATTACGATTGAAAATTATTTAAATTCTTTAAAATTCATATATCTTAAATATGTGCAAGAAAAACTAATTGTAATAACAAAAAATCAAAAAATAAGGTATACTATTAATTTATATAGAACAATCAAATATTAAATTTAAAATGTTTCTATGATATATATTAAACGGTCAAATATTGTGAAATATATTTAGATTTCAAAGTAATCAAAAGTGTTTAATAATTATTATTCATAAACTGATTTTTTATATTATTAATATTATTAATTATATTTTATATAAATAAGTGTAATATTCTTACATACAAATATTCTTACATATTCATAATCATAATTTTATCGCTCAAAAGTGCAGTCTATACTGTGTTTTCACCACCATAAACCGAAATAATAACAACAAGCATATAAGCATAAACCATATAAATTACGCAACCCTAAAATTGATTTTATTAATAATTAAAAGATTGATAATAAATAATACAACTTAGGTAGAGCTAACAAAAAACATTTCCACTAAATTCTAAGAAGATAAGACAAAAACAATTTGACTAAACAATTTTTTTACTGTACTATACTTATAATCTTTAATATAATACATATTAAAATATGTTTAGAATTATTTTCTAAGTAATAACAGTAAATTAATACGTACACACAACTTCAGTACTATTTAAACAAACAGCGTAGAAGGAATAATTGTGTACTTTGACATGCTTGTAGTTTATTTCCTTGTTATAAATATGTACAATACAATACGATGTACATATAGTATAGTTAACGTAATTTTTATTTGTGATATCAGAGTAATTTTACAATAGGTCAAGATTTAAAACAGAACATGGACAGCATTCAGTTTTCTTAACACGACAACATATTAATATGCTTGAATAATAACGAAATTATCTGCGTAACAAATAAATATAAGTCCTTAATTTACATCTAAAGCAAACAAATGTATCGTAACTTTATTCCACGTTGCTGTCATTTCACATGCAACAGCCCACCAGTTTAGTTATACGTGACTCTCGATGCAAGAACAGACTTTTGAACCCGAAATTACAAAATCTGAGAATAAAATAATGTACTACAACTACAAATTGATACGTATGCACAATAAGGCAAGAATCAATGAAATATAACTAAATAAAAATCTTGTACTTGGGCTAAGAATGTTGAGGAAACTATTTAGCAAAAATATTTTAATCGAATAAATTTTAGTTTTTCCTCAGTAGATCTAAAACCATTGTTTATAATACAAAAATAACTAAATTGAAAAATATCTTTAACGTTTTTTAATAGACTAGTATCTATTTTGCCATTTTAAGAAGTTACGATTACAAATCTTCCATTCAAATTATGTCCATAAAAGTAACAAATAAATATAAAAACAAATACGTAATAAATGTTATACACGCAAAAGGATATTATTGAATTTAATATAAAGTATGCATTTTATGTTAGTATTACATTATAGTAATTGTTACCATATTATTTATTTACTACCTAATTGCAATTACACTTAAAGATAAGAGCAAAATAACTTGAAATGTAAACTATGTAAAAATATAATACAATCTACTGTATTTGCATTAATGAATCACAAAGTTATTTTGCATCAATTTAAAATATGAAATAGGTTAACACAATTAATGATAAACTATTTAAATTTTAATTAATCAATAAATCAACCCTACCTGTTCGAGACCAATAAGAGGTTCAAGGCCACAATTAAACTCTCTCATGCAGTCCTCAGTCAGTTGCAGCATACATTGATGTGAAAGAAGTTGTCGCTGAAACTGGGGCATTCGCTTGATTAGGGCTGAGAGATCGCGCATATTCCCTGTTGTATTCTTACTACCATCGGAGGACGCTTGTTGCGTGGCAACCATTCTTCTCTCCGACACGAACTCTTTCAGTAGCTCAGGGACTTGCCTGTAAGGTCAAGGTCATTCCCAGGTGAGGCAAGGAAATGGTAGCATCGCAAAATTAGTCTCAGTTTGTTTACTGTAAAGCCGTGTCTACACGAGCAAGTATTTTCGACGAACCGGTTCGTCATGCCAAAATACCAATTTCACTATCGAACTGGTTCGACGAAGGATATCAAACATGTTTGATATTTTCATTTGACTCGGCAAAACTTAGCTTCTTATTGACTGAGTGTATTGTAACCACACAATAACTGCAAGTTTCAGAAGGTGAACTCCACTAAACAGTGGGAATTACTATAACAGGGTATATATTATGCCGCATGTTATATACATTATAAGCTACGCCCCCCACGTCCCCACGGGGTAAAATTAAATCTACACTATAGTAGTATTATTTGTTTTTGACACTACAGATCCTCACATAATAGTAGAATTGCAGACATTCATGAGGCACAAAAATGTCAACTGTCGATCAATATAACTGATAATCTGTGATAGCTGCAATCTGTCCATTTGCTCTTACCAATCTTATTTTTATACGAAAGACCATTACGAAAAGTTAGAAAATATGCTTAATTTCCTTTATTTTAGATATTTTATTGCAATTTATTAAAAATTTGACAGGATTCTCGTAATATTTAATGACAATAAAAGCTGTACAAGTGGTATGCATTTATATCGTATACCAGCAATCATTCTGTAATTTCTGCTAATAATGTAGTTATTGAGCATTCAAGATGCTTTCGAATTAACTGCAGGAAATTAACGTGTGTGTTATATTGAATACTCGTTATTGTGCGTTCATGTTATGCTAATGCATACAGTTATATTCTTTACGCAAATATACAATAAGTAGTTGAAAAAAATTATAAATTATAATGTGCAGTGAAAATCACAAGGATCAAAATTTATGTATAACGGTCCACGTATTTATTGAACTTTAAATATAAAACATCCTTATTTAATGACCAATGACAATATAAAGATGAATTCTCTTGGAAATAAGTTGAACAAGCATATCGCGCCATCGCATCAAAAGTTAGTGTATAGACACATAATACACCTAAATATCGTATGGTACACAAAGAACATAACTAGATCCTTGCTTCGCTACTTGAGTAGTGTGAGATATTGACCTAAAAATAGCAACACTCGTTGTTAACTGTGTACATACAATTACTCAGAGTCTAACAAAGCTATACCTACACCCTATTCAGGATCCGTATTGATTCAAATAAAGTACCTATTATCCTTACATACGAATATAAATAGGCAATTAGTATATAAAAAATAGCTTTCCTACTGTTCCCACAGATATGTTACGACAATGATACGTTTATTAATGTATGTTAATTTGTGTTACCGATGCGTCATATATTATATCTGTTGGTTTAATAAAGGATAGTGAAAGTTTAGCCAGTGGCTAATTATGTGGGTGACGTTGATGGTTTGAATTTGATTTGAAAATCTCCATGGGAGAAAAGTCCAGTGAAAAAGATTCAGTATTGATGAGGGGAAGCGAAGTGACAAGTCGGGTGGGCTTCAACAGACTGAAGCGATTCGTAGTATTTGGAAGCAAGCCCAGTGACGAGCGATTCTTAAGTATTTGGAAAGAGATCTGGAGAGATTGGACTCCAGTGTTTGATGAGGTGACAAGCGATCATGAGTTTGGAGGAATGGAACTCCCTTGTTCGGTATGTAAATACGTATATAATTGGTCATAAAATCACTAATCAAAATAT
>JAYRBW010065697.1:0-53202 GCA_036023295.1 Invenusta paracnida | reverse complement strand
ATGATAAGTTGTAAAAGAAAGAAATGATATTTTGAAAAGTAGACTATAGTAAAAAAAGAATACTATATATTATGTAAACAGTTGATTTAGTTTAGCGATGAACCAAATTTGCAGTACTTTCCAATTTTAAAAGTAAAAACTATACATTCTATGCTGATATGAAGGAGTTCCAAATGCGTATTAATATTGAAAGTTAAAATCGAATCAAATAATTCAGAAGACATTCATATTTTACATATAAATCAAAAGAATAACATTTCTCATGTAAATTACAAAAGTTTATTCAACTGTTGCTAAAAACAAAATAATTACCTCGTAAATACGTACGTATAAACGTTTGACTACACAAAGGCCCGAGGTAGATAAATATAACTTGTATACACATGAAAGCTGACCCAACTTCTAAAAAAAACTCCTTCTAGCTCAGCTGACGAGGAACATTTCAAGAGGAAAGAGACCCACACAGAAGGAAGTTAGTTCAAAGAAGTATTGCCATCCTTTTATCGTCAATGCAAAGCAAAATCGGCGTGACCGTTTGAGGAGCAGAATGTTCCTCTTCCTCAATCGATTCGAGAATGCGCATTAATGCGTAGAATTAAGAGGGAATCCATTTTCCCGTTTTTCCTCTCAGTTGTTGTCTCCTCTCAATCTTTTTTTTTTACAATTTATGTACAATTTGACGCGCGTAATTTGCCTCAACAGTCAAGAAGTGAAGATGTGTGTAGTTTAGGATTGCATATATGTATACATATATCTGTTCGGAGCCGAGCTGAAGGGAGTGTAGCCAGGTGCTTGTGTTAGCGTTGAACTGGATGTAATTCAGAGAGCTCTCGAGGTATAATGGATTGCAGCGAGGAGAGGAGAGGAGAGGAGAGGCACGATTTGCCATCTTCGACAGGTGGTTACAATTTCACAACAACTCAAGAGCAGTGTGGTTCGTGATTTTTTTCTCAATTTGATGTTGCTTTTCGTCAGTCGAGAAAAGAGAACTTTCTTGAATAAACTTTGAAAGTTTTAGTTTCTTTACTCTTACCCACTCTCCTCAATACAGACAGGTGCGGAGAAAAGAAGCGCAGTTGAAAAAAAGAAGAAGAGGAGGCGTGTAAAATGATGTGAAATGTTCCGTGGAACAGAATTGTCGTGGAAGTAAGCCCCAGAAAACTTGGAAATACAGACAGCGTCAGATGAGTTCAGCCTACATTGCAGAGCGATACAGCTCGCGTGATGTGCTTTGTAAGTTCTGAGCGCTCCATCAACAATCACGCAGGGCTTCCCAAAGTCCTCAACTCATGGATATCTTATAAATGATCGCCATTGCATGCAGTGCAATGTTATACTTTTACTGGATTTTGTCTTGATAGTAAATTGTAGAAAATGAGACTTCTGCATTGTGAGATTGTATTATGTAGACTAATAAATAAATTGCAAACAGTTTTTTTTCTTCAGTTTTGCAGAATGTGATGCCCATTATTCTTAAGTGGTATGATGTAGTACAGTATACATAATTGACAGGCGTCAAATCTAGTATATATCAACAAAGTATAGCAAATGTTGGTTAAAACAGTTTTAGCAAAAAGAAATAACGAAACATATTTGTAGGACATATTAAAATTGCTTAAATCTTGAAATTTGATCTTAAAATTTAAACAGACAAAAATTAAATTGCTAAACGAATCATGTTCTATTGTGGATAATTGAGAACGTGCAAGATTACAAAATCAATAAGAGACGAATTTATGTGTATATTATTACTTTATGAAGGTAATAATATAATATTTACAACAAAAAAGCAGTAGCCTAATTTTGTTTCTACTTAAAATATTGTGCCTTTATACAAACTGTTATTATAATTTAAATATAGTTCTTGTTTAAAATATAGTGTCCAAAGTGCCAGATCACACTAAGCTGCAGATTATATTGCGCGCAGAAGCATAAAACAGCTATTAAATGCAACTTAATGCTACATCCATCTCGATGAATGAAAGTGTAAGAATAATATTATTTCTCTCAAAGCATCCCTTTCTTTCTAATTATTATTTATGTTACACGTTGGAGAGGACAAGGTCGCCATTCCACAACTGGCACTGCAAAACAACTTGTAAAGGTTAGGAAACACACATAAAAATGCTTTTCAAATCACTTCGAGGATTTAGACATTACATCAGCTGTTTCAGGTAAGTTTATCCTATAATTAAGAGCAGTTGTCCTACACGTCAAAATGCATTCGTCGGGGACAATTTTCTCTTTCACAAAAACTGAAAAGGTTCTACATATACGAAGGATTGATTCACACCGAGAGAGAGAGGGGGAATATTTATCCACAAAAAATGAACAAATTCGGATACGAATTAATGTCTTTAGTAGAAGAAAAAAGTTCTACATGATAAATTAACTTAATATAATTTAGCGCTTATATAAAGTGGTTTTTGGATGGGATGGGCGGCACGGCAAAAAGCACAAGAAAAGCAAAACAAAGTCGTCAATGGAAACATTAATACACGACAGATTTGTAATAACTACGCCGTTATAGTTTTAAAGTCTTCAAAAAGAAGGCGAACTTTGCGTGCATACGTAAGTAGTTACAAGTTTATAGGGGATGAAATGGGCTGCAAACTGGCGACCTTATTTGTGTGAGCAGAGCAATGCATTTATTGATTGATAGAACGAACACCTACGATAATAAAGTTAAGCGAATAATTTTGTTAAATAAAAATACATTTTGCAGCGGTGTATACTACAAGGATTAAGAGAAATTCTATAGGGCCGAAAATTAATCAATAATTTTCATCTGTTATAGGACGACGTTATAGGACGACGTTATTTAAGAAAATTATTGTTATTATGAAGAAAAAAAGTGATTAATAAGAATGATTTTCTAGCTGTCATATAGATTTTAACGGAAATTGAAAAATTGGTATAGCACTAAGCATCAATGGACAACTTTTATTCAGTTAAGTTTTAATTAACAATGTGTATGTATACTTATATTAAAATTGAAAAATTTGATGTAAATTATTGATTATTTTAAAAATTTAAATCGACTTGATTTAAAGGATTCAACTAAATCTTCCGACAAATTTTTTTTTTTCTAAATTATTACACAATCATGTAGCAAGTTATTATTTACTCCGGACGAAGCGTCTTTGCTGTTTAAAACGAAGCTGATATCATCATCTTTGCCAAAAGAAGAAGCATCCACAGGATGTAATTATCAATCGATGGACTTGCAAAGATTGCGTGTTTCACAAACATCCTCCTAAAGTGGGGTTGATAAGGAAGACCGCACTTTAAGGTCACTTTATCAGGTCACACACATCTAAGCTAAGGTGACCTAGAGAGCTAGGTGACTCTCTCTAAGAGCCTGGGTATACTTAAACACCCACCTTGTACGGTAATCTGCCACTGACGGTCGATTCCGGTTTTGACGAGACTCGCTTTCAGGTTCTGACTTGCGTCATCGGTTGAGGAGGCTGTGGTTATTAGATTGTTCTGCAAAGTTGGCTCCTTACAGAAGTGGTCACGAAGAATGGACGTCGAACCTGAAAGAAGAGTAAATTTAAGATTATAGAGAGAGAGGAGGAAAGGGGGGAGGGGCTGGAACTTGATTAGGAAGATGTTACGATCACTGAATGATAAAACGAAAGTGATGGACAAAATATTGGCCGCTGCTAAGGTCTACATATACTGGTCTTTGTATAGTCCTATTTAAAAGAAGTATTTAGCGTTCATGGCTATGTTTGATAAAAAAAGTTAATATATACGCGCATTTTATTAACACTACAGTTTATAAGACAGTAAAAGCGAATAGCTTTAAAAAATAAGCACTTGGATAAATGTTATAGGTCCTAGTTCAAATATACATAAAAACAAAGCCTACACTTTTAAGCAAGAAGAAAAATTTACGAGTATATATATATAAATTTACGAGCCTCGTATATACGTATAGATTTACACACATTTAAAATGCCTAAAGCACTATATACATTGTCAATTAACGATTAGGGATCATTTTTATAATCACAGAGTAATTAATAATGGAACTATATAGAATCATTTTGCTTCCTAAACGTTGCTTGCCAATATAGGTTTAAGATCATAACCTTTAAACAGCAAAATATGTGACAAAAATCTTTCTCAATAGTTTACGTGTTTAAGAAAATATTTCAGCTATTTACTCATAATATAGGTTAAGAATAATTTGAACTTCGAACACGTTTTACTTTTAAAATGGTTTTAACAATTTTTTAAATATATATTCTATATTTATACCCAACGTGTGGAAAATTTATAAAATCTTACTATAAATGTATGACGCAATACCCAGCCGTTCACACATCAGCCGAAGATCAATATTAATACAAATCAATAGCAGTTCAAGACGCATGCAGAGTGAGAAATATAGTAATAAGTTGCCAAGCTTCAATCTCAATTTGGTCTTGAATTCCAGAATTCTTCCATATAATATTTAGAATCTAACATAATTTCGAACTAGGAATTAGTTGGAATTAGTTAGTAATCGCCACCTATGATCACCTAAATACTTCCGATTCAATTTAGACATTAATCTGGCTAATTAGTACATATTTGCTTCGCAATTTGGGGTTTTGCGATTTTTTATTACAAGTGCGCATACAATATGTTTACACTAAAGGTGTTCCTGTAACTATGCGCGTGAAAGGTACATTTTCTACCGATATTTCGCGATAATCGGTCACGCTATTAAATTTACATGTACTGTTACATTTCTGCGATCACACAAATGAAATGTGATTAAAGAAGCCCCATCATGGACCCATCATGGAGGGAGGGAAGGGGATGGAGGATAAATTACTGCTGGATTTTAGGCATGGTTTGGTTAATCTCTACAAAGCTCATCATGCTATACGGAACCGAAATATTAATAAAAAAAGGAGGGATATAAACTGGCAATATTAGACCACACACACACATACCTTCGTGATAATAACTGCGTGCAAGCAATGAAATCCTAAATAATATGAAGATGTAGATGATGCATTGAATAAAAAAACGAAGAACAGTGTTCCACATGGGAAATTTGGAAGTCTGGTAGTCTGAAAGTTTGGCGAGCAACTTTAAGTATATTCTATTTGAAGAATTTGCCGGTTCAAAAACACATAAGTTAAAAACTCTTGAAATATTTTTTCTAAATAAACTATATTATATAGTGACTCGAGGAAATGAAGATGTTTGTTTTGGACGAGATGTTATACGGAATCATTTTATTGGAGCACTTTAATTATTAATCTGATTTACTGTTATCGTCCTTTCAACGATGTTGCAATAATTGTTTTTGGCAATTTTATAAATTTTTATTTAAAAAAAATGAACTATAATAAGAAAGGGTACTAAAATACAGCGTAATGTAATCAAAATACAAATATTGCGCTATTATTACGATATTTGATCAACAAAATGAATGAAATCGATGTTTTATTCGTGAGGTTTTACGTAGAAAAGCATCGAGTTACATCAAAGAGGATAAAACAAAAAAACAAACAAAGTTTCTACTAAGGATAAACATATACATAAATACTTTTTCCGCATTTGTATATGCGTTTCTAAAAATGATCATATAGAGGAAATGCAAAACACACATATTATATATAGAAATAAAAGGGAAACTTTGTGAATTTATGTATTCTTAATGCGTCGCATGACGTTGAATAAAACTTCGGATCTGATAGCAAATTGAAACAACTACAGCGTTGAATAAAATATTTCCCGAGTAATACAAATTCTTATTTTTGTTGCTGGTTCATATAGAGACTCAAGCTCAAGGAAGGGGTTCTACCCGAATGCTACTCCCAACATATATACACATATATTTGTATAAATTCGAAAAGCAAATGTGTTACGCTTAGTGGCTACATTTACGGTTGAGGATACATTTATTGAATGTGCAGCTCAAGTCTAATTATATTCCGTTATTTATAGCATCATGAACGCATATTATAAAGAAAGAATGAAATATAAAACCAACTATTTATCCAGTTGTGTTCCATTTCAGAGGATTTCGTGTTCTGCCTTATAGAAAAGACACGTATTATTTATATATGACAACTTAATTTCTATAAATAGAGAAATCGATGAGAAATTATTTGAAAATACCTACGTTGAATGAAAAAAAATAAAAAAAACATATAATTGATATTATTATTTTAAAAATATATATAATATCATGAAGTTTTATTAGTTTTTAAGTAATTAAAAAAATCAATATTCAATAATCTATAGATACGGTTTTAACATAAAACGATAAAGTGTCATTAAGTAAATAGATAAAACAATAAGCCTTTGACAAGGCAAACATGTTAAGCGCAAAACAAACCAAAAAACACATTTGATTAGAAAATTAAAGCGTGTATGTAATATACATGTAGGTACATATATATCATAGCGTCGACCAATAAGTATGCATTTTTAATATTTCTTGATTATATTTTGATTTATATATTTGTTTTATAATACAAAAACAAATAATCTTGTAAGAACACTGCATTTTCACAGAGTTTTCCATGAACTGATCCATAAATAATAACAAAAGTGTAATTTAATGTTCTATCCTTGTGTTAAAGAGTAAAGAAAAGTGGAATATGTCAGATATTTTGTAACTATATTTAAATCCGTAGATTTCACGTAGAAGCATCTGCCTCTATGCATACAAAAAATACTACACACTATATTTTTGAAACTCATACCGATATATGTATATGTGTAAATATATTTGTGACAAAGAATAATTCATAAATATGTAAATGCAAAAAAGCCAAACTGACATATCGCGTTGGTAGATATCGAAATTATACTATAGTGACGCAAGTGTAATAATATCTATGAGGAAAGATTTCGATTGAAAACTAAATCATCTTTGGATGCCAGTAGAGAGTTGGTAAAAACTGATTTTGTGCTAGAAATTGACACATCCTTGTTGCAAGTGTTTTTTACGCGCTCACCCAACTGCTCGCCAAAAAAAACAAAAAAAAACACTCCGATTCGAGATGATATTTTTTCAGAAAAAAATGTGATAATTTCTCTCTGTGTATTAATTTAAAAAGATGCCTCGAAATAGAGGAAAGATAGAGGCGTTTGCTGTCTAAACCACTTGCTGTCCACTGATGATTTAAAGCGTTATAATATGTAATAGGATAACACACACACAAGTTTTTGCCCTACAGTCTGCATTTCAAATCAGCAATAAAAAGCACTATCCGCAACCGGAATGATGAACTCTAGAAGACGCGGCGGCAATGCGCGGTCAGATATTATATAACTTACAAGACGGAAGAATAAAATAAATCGTTATTTCTTTCAATTTAACTTTCGGGATATTGCTCTCCTAACAACACGCCGCTATCGGGTGATGTACAGCATTACACTGTGATTACATCCTTGGTCGAGAGAGAGGCCAGGATGGTGTTCAAAACACTACCACAACCATTGTGCCTTGAGGCAAAAATCCCAATCCTACCATCATAGCGTATAGTGTGTGTGTATATATCGATTTCTCTTCTTTCTAGCTGGTTGCATTGTTTCCAATCAAAAGCTCAGTCATGTCGGTGCATCGTCCAAAATAACTACGAGAACCTACATACACAAGGTGGATAATACGCACGCTATTAAATCTGAGCCAACGGAAGTGTTATCCACGCGCAAGTTGTGTGTCTAGGAATAGTTGACCCTTAGGAATTTCTCATTCTGTATTGTATGTGTATAGCTCAAAGATTTCTCTGCGAAAAAGTATTGTCTATACTAGCTGGGAGAGAAATTCCACAAACTTTGTCTTCTTGATTAGATTAATTGTGGGGAATAAACAACATTGTTATTATTTCCGTGCAAATATAATTCGCTTAATCTAATAAATCGGCAAGAAACATATAATTCTAAAGAGTGACCAAACCACACAATATGTATAATAACTCGATTTAAATTTAGAAAATAATAATTTAAATATTTTTCAAACGTACCTATAGCATAAAATAAAATAAAATACACAAAAATATTTCAAAATTGTAATTTTAGAAGAAACTTTTAGTCGACAGATATTGCAATTTATAAAAAAGGAAATAAAATGCTTTGAATGATCTGCAATTTTATGATGAAACAGAATATAACGTGTGTCTGTAATTAAAACTACTCACGTCCAATTTTCAATTAAAATCAATAGATTATTCTATCATGTGCCATGTTCACGCGATGTATTATAGTCTCGTACCAGACTAAATGTAACTTCAAACGAGAGATATAAATTGCTTTATTTTCCTGCAAAGTATGTAGGGTACGTTTATACACACTCGGTGAGTATCTAGACAAATTCAAATAACTATAAAGTAAAACTTTGAAAATATGCAGCCCAGAATTCATTAAAATCTTCTGCGTGTCTTGCCAAAAAACATCCTTGCTGTCATCAAAGACAACCTCGAGCTCTTGTACAACGTCGAGCACTAACTCGCTGGCCTATCCATTTCTTAACTCTACGTCTAGTATGTGTATATTACCTGTGAATTTGTGTGCATTTCTAAAACGAAAGTTACCTCAAAGATTACAGACTAGGTATAAATGCGTGTATATATGGGAGAGGAGAGGAGAAGAGACAAGATTTGCAAATGAGCATGGCATCCAAAAATATAATCCAACATTTTAATTTTGTATATATCGTCCTCTTAATATAAAGATAAAAACATTATTTCAGAAACTTAGATAACCTTATCGATAAATGCCTTAAAGTCATAATTAATGAAAAGAATATTATATGTATAGGTATTTCAATTATAAAATGATGACAATATATTTCTGTATTATCAAAATATAATAAACGTATCGAATAAAGACAATTATTTTTGTATATTTGACAGATCTTGAACTTTAAAATTAATCAAATTTCGGGGAATATTGTATCATTAGCAGACGTCTTCATAAGAGTTTTTGGGAACAAATTTACTGGGAATTTTCACAAAATTCGGACGTAAAACCGAACCAAAATTCATTACTATACAAAAAAATAATACACAGATTTCAACGAGACATTTATCCAAACTCTGAATTTTAAACGCACAAGCTAGGTATAGTATGCGTGCAATAAATAATTAACAATTAAATTCTCAAAAAATTTCTTACGTATATTAATTTCAAATCCCTTTTTTTACAAAACTCTATTTAAATCATTCATAAGAATAATTAATAACGAAATTTTTCGCTAATTATTTTCTCTTCCAACTGCAGTGAAATTGAGTTGCTTTTATTTTGTTTATCAAATTCCATATTCCAATATTGACCCACTCAACCAATTTAGCCGAGTTATTATGTTCGTAAGTCAATAAACGAAACCATTAACGATGCGGTACCAAAAAGTTATTGTCGCCTGTTATTAATAATCTCCGAAAGTTTTAATCACACAAGGAAAATATCCACCAATGCACAGGGAGAAATTGTCTGTACCCACGACGAACTATATTTTATAATTTCTAACTTGCTTAATTTCTAAATTGTCTGCGTTAATTAATTATTGAAACTCTGGCCTCCATAAAACTCGATTAAAGCTCGACCAGGGACGAAACTGCCACGGTAATATGTAGACAATAAAGTAATAACAGACTGCGTATTATAGGACTGAGCAATATTTATTAGAGTTTTATAGAGAACAAGCTATATATATATATAAGTGTATGTGGTTTGGGGATTTTTTCAGAGGTATAATGTTTAATAATTATTATTGAATATAGGACCCAAAATCCACGATATTATATACCAGCAGTATATCCCTCTCATTGTTACTTTAATACTGGAACCATGTTTATAAAAAACCTGTATATATACATATATAGTATAATAAAATTAAATTTTCAGCAATATCAACTTTTGGATAAATATATAATTTGAAGGTAAATTTAAGAGAAAGCCAAATTTATTCCCGTGTGTTACTGAATTGTATATAAAACATTTCCTGTGAACTCATTATCAGATAATATGTATATATATGTATAGTTGCTTTGCCTTCATATTCCTATTCCCAGAGCGTTATATACTAAGTATATAACTGGATATCAATTAGTAGTATTAATATATGAGACCACATTCAGGCACAATAGAATTATACAATATACATATACCTATACCAGGAGGAAGAAAATGGAATTTAATGCGGAATAAAACGGTGTACATAGAAAAAAAGAGTGAAAGCAACAATTGAAGGGATATACTGTGTATCCCAAATAATCGATATGAAACAATTAGAGAGAGAATAATGCAGACATAATGGTGTTGGTGATGCCGATATAATGTTCTAAAATGAAGGCATTAACTTGCTGTACTGCTACTGTACTCCCTATATATGCATTATATTGGTCTTTCGGAGCGGAATTATATCGCATCATGGATCACATGCAGATTGCTTCACGTTCCAGTGATAATGATGGTTATAATTGTGGATAATGGCAGAACAAATTCCCAACAATTTGGGTGCGAGTGAGCAAGGGGGGGAGGAGAAAACAACGGATTTTGTTTCATGAAAGCGACTTTTTCACATCACCAATCAGATAAAGTGAGAAAATCAATCATAATCATCAAAAAGGAGCGATAAATGCTCCGCGAAAAAAAGGCAAACAATGGCAACTGGTCTTTTCTATGCGAGTGTGGTGTTGCTTTGGCATCCCCGATTTCACATTATCTCTATATCTTTATTTATCTAGATGCATAAAAGCTTTATGCAATTATAAGAGACACATTTTGATTATTCGCCGATAAATATCATGTAAGTATGAGTTATAACCATAAACTTCAGCAGCTAAATGACGTAGAAGACTAATCTTCTGTAAAATTACTGTCAAATAATTTCAGAATAAATGTAGTATTAGGCTTGCAGAATCCAATCTTTTTTATCTCATTGGCTTTGTAAATATTCAAACAACACAGAGCTTTTCTTCAGTTGATCGGTTCGATTAAGTATTGGGGAGAATTATAGCCCGACAAACGATGGCTTATAATTACATATGTTCCTAACATTCTAATAATATGGTATATGTATTTACAATTCCTTTCAACATACTCAATGAATATTGTCGATGAGACGAATTTTGAGGACCAAATGACCAATTTTCTACGAACTCGTGACCTCATCGTTTGTTTTCTATATATTTCGCTTTCTTACGGGTCCAATTTTCTGCACCTGGACGGAATATTAGTTTGACAAACAGTTTGGCCCTGAAAATTGAATTGTCTTCCAACTCTTCAGAGCATAATATTTTGCGCGTTGTTCGCAACCCTGCTCTTTGAATAAAAGGAGGAGAAAATGGTGAAAAATTAGTGTGTGGACAAGAGTTAACCAGGCTTAAAAGAGACCTTGGTCATCACTGAAATGAGAAGAGGTAGGTAAAGGGCGAGGTAGAACTGAAAGAGGGGGAGAAATTCCACATTATCGTCGTCATCTTCACTCCATCTAGTCGAGTCAAATCGAATTTTCTTTGAGACTGATGACAGATTAATATGACGAGTAGAGGGCGGGGTAAGGGAAAGCGAAGCAACGTAAGAAGAAAAGAGGAACGGGAAATAATCTTGACAAGATTTCGAATAGAATTGAGTACTGTGCAAGGAGTCTGGTACCCAACGGAGGTGCTCTTGAAAAGATTATCACGAGGAGAATATATTGAGGATGAAAATATCGATAAACTGGCGTGGCAGGAGGGCGACTGAGGCGGCTCTTAAAACTCAGATATAGACTGATAATGTACGTCAAAGTCGCGGCGTGAAAGTCGGCCGAGAGGGAAGAATTTGCACACAGCCGCCCGTCCTTTTCTGTTTCACGATATCATTCTGCAAACGCCTTTGAGAGCAGCTTTGAGATCCGCACGACTGTCCCCTCCAAACTCCCAGTGACACAATTGAGCTGGAATAACCGGAGCTTCCCAATTCTTGAGAGAGTCAAATTTTGGAGGTAATGATGCGAAAATGAACCCACCCCAGCGCGTCCAACTGCTTCACACTATACGCACTGACAGCCTAAAGAGTATACAACACGCTATAGAAACAAGACTACAGCCAAAGAACCCAAGTGTAATGTTGCCGCTGGAAATCTTTGATAATGAAAACTGTAATTCGTCTCTCGTTTAGCCAGAAAAAGAGGGTGATCGTTTTTTTATTTAAGAATATACCTAGACAAATTATTCCGCTTTAACACTTACGCGATTCAGTCAACAGTCAGCCACTTATTTTGTCAAGAGCTAGTTTGGATACTGAAATTTTCACTGCGCATTCCAAATAACTCAAATTTTCGGAAATAAATGTTATTTCTATTTAAACATCTATAGTGTTACCTACTCATTGTATTTGTCTGTATGTGGGTGCATAAAACCTACCCAACTACATATTGAAATACAATTCGGAGTGGTAAAACAAAACATTGAAACTAGAATCTTCGCAATTACCTTTCATACACACAATCTTAAACATAGAAACATTATATTTTGAGTAATTTTTGCCGCAGTCACTGAGACATTTAACTGAAAACCCAATGTCAAGTCACTAAAGCATATATTAAAAAAAATACGTACGTACATATATAGGAAAAATCTTTAGAAATTGTGTTTCATGTAGCATTATTTTTAAAACACACCACAAATTTCGGGCTGTTAAATTGAATCAGCTTCCGTAATTAAAATCTTTTCTTTTCTTTACCAAGACGAAAGTATAAGATAGGTTAAGAAAGATGTTTACCCACACGTATGTAATATAGTTTAACTTTATAATTAACTTCTATCTCCCAGACAAATATATAGTAGCTTTATTTTAACTGGGAATAATTTATTTCTAATTGAATTTTTGATGTTAACAGTAATATAAATAACATTCAGCAGCTGTCGTAGTCGTTTTACTATAGAAGATGCGTCTGTGTAAACTATTAATACGCTGTTTAACATGTAAGATTCCTTTACTGAAGTAACAAAGTAGCATATACATGTATTCTTTTTTTATAGTACCTATATGTAACATAAAACGACGACACAAATTATTATTCAAGGACAATAAAAAATGTCGTCGGCAATTGTTGTCATTTTAAATTTCGCGCTGAAGAAATTAAACCACGCCTCCTTTAAGTCCATGTTAAAACTCCCTACCACATATAAAGCATAATATAGCATTAAGAAGGACCATATATGTTCCAGGAAAAGAGATTGGATGTGGGCACGCTAACCCTTTAAACACTTTAATGTAGTAAAATAAGTATACCAAAGCAAACGGTTTGTATATACTTTTTTTTTTTACTTTTTTAAATAAAAATGTACTTAAAAAATACTTCAAACTATATTACATAATATTCAATAATCAATAAATTATTGAACTGACATATACGACGATATACGAGGCACGTGCAATATTATACATATATGACATTAACAGATATTTTCCTTATTTATTCCCACATATAATACGTATATAATAAACGCATATACGTCATTAAAGGTCAAAAACCTACCAAAATGGAGTTAGGAATATTTATATATATATAATTAATCAACGAAAACCACTTATGACTTACATACATACAAGTAATAAGCACATATCCAAATGTATAGTACTTTACTTATGTATAGAGAGCATACATTTTGATTGATCGCTTTACACTCTGTTAAACACCTCATGAATGTTCATATAGTTATAAACAACTACGCAAATGGCTATCATAGCCGCTTGTAGAAGACCAAATCGAAAAAGCGGTTATAGCGATACCCTCCTCCTACATACATATCCAAACACATTATATAAGATCGCTATAGCTTCATAAGTAGGCCTAGATTTGTCTCATTTTTTATATACATATATAAATCGTGGTCACACTGTGCTTATCAACTGGGTGTTAATATGCCTGTTCTCATCGGAGGAAGACAGATCAACCACTGCAGACTTAAGTCAGAACCTTTCTTACACTACCATTGGAAGTCTCGGAATGTAATACATACCTACATACTGACATACACACTGACACACATACACGCACAGGCACAGTCAGATTTCTGATCAGATATTTGAAGGACAGATGTTGATCTCGATGCTAAAAATACATTTTGCATACGATCCAGAAGAGATACCTAAGAGAGATCTGGGCGGAGCCTTTCTGCATCAAAGAGGGATCCCCGTGGGGTTTAATGGTTATGTAGGGGAAAAAATAGGTCTTACTATTACAGGGTAGACACTTACATATCCTATATATGCATAGATTTGACAGCTATGGATCCAGCATCATACGTTTTGGCAGGGAGATTTGTATCATTTACGAAATAACTTACAAGAACTTTCCAAGTGGTTTAGATAGATATGCTTTTTATAATAAATTGGGATTTTTTTTGCATTTTTAAGTGTGTAAAATGATATAAGTTCAAATATTATATGTTTTATGCTAGATTAACGTTACTATTGTGTCATGTTGCTGTTATCAATATCTCCAACTCTGGTCTCTCAGAGTTTATATGTTTATTAATACTAAAAATTGGTATTAACTTTATCAATAAGATCCTACATACAATCTGAATTCAAATGTGACCTTATTCTTACAAGTTCAGTATATATAATATATTAATCATAAATGTTTATTAATTTGTGCCATAAAATGAGTTTATTTTAGCAAAATTATTCTATATTTATATATTCATGGATATAATATATTCTTGGAATAATAACAACTATTGATTATAAATATAATAGGTGAATAAAATTTCTGAACGTTTTTAGATACGATCATCAATTAAGCATATATACAATTAAAGCAGTATTCGACATACGGTATTGTAGTACTTTAAATAATATGGTATAATCAAAGTGTACAATATCGATTAAAATATCGTTTTTATTTAAAACAAATCAAAGGTCTCAAATATTCCAATTTATAAATATATATATGTAATCCAGTCCACAAAGACATATTAAAGGAGATAACAATTGTTTATTTTTATTTTTATTACATTTACCAGAACACTAATATAAATATGTATATATATACCCATATAAATGATTTAAACAAAATTCGAAATTTAGCTATGCTACTGTATCTTTCAAAACGTTTATAATAATTAGCTAATTATTGATTAGACTGAAATCTAGACTTTAAATCATTATTAAAATAAGGCAATAGAATATCAATAAGAGAGAGAGAGAGAGTGACTTCTTTCTGTATTTGAAAACTGGTTCAAATAGAAATTATATGCAAATAATTGAATGGACTTTTGCATAGATTTATTAGCTAGATACCTAATATACCTATATCGTCAAAGAAATTTGGTTTTATTCATCGAATGTACGCATATTATTATACTTATATATGTATGTACATGGGTATAATATTAAAATAAGTGTCTTATAAAGTATGAAATAAAGTGAAAGACGTTTGGTATATATATATAAATTCAGAAAAATATAAATAATAGAATTATTAAATAAGCGTATAATAATTCGAATTTCAAAACATTTAATTATAATAAAATAAACCATGAGCGGCTATATACGATTAAACAATAATTTCCACGCATGTAATAAGTTAATTTGTAATTTTATAGAGATAAGTTGAAGCTTAGGATAAGAATTTGTATAATTTATACATTGTCTTTGATTATTTCTATTTGTTTTACGCATAGCATTTGGACTTATGTCGGAAGTATATAACTTCTGTAAGCATAAAGAAAACATATTCGCAAAGAAAAGGGAAAGTTTTGTTCGTCCACTCAGAAATACTACAAAAGAAGAAGAAATATTTCCAAAGAATACATAAGAAGCTAATCAATCATTTTTATGTCATCTTCAAAACAATAAACTCAGGCAATTAATTATCTTTAACATCTGCCTTGAACTAGATCCTACATAAATACACCCTACCCTATACCCTTACATTGTAATTCCATTAAATAATAGGTATATATAGGATTTATTACACACTATACACATTGTCTGCAAATATATATAGGTGCAGTACATTCGTCTGGGAAGGGGATCTCGAGCCTTATACACTGGCAAACATGAAATACAAAGAAGAATCGAAGAGCTATATTTATGAACAGGTTCTTTCTTTCAACTGTAAATGACCGACTAGTACACCACGGTTGGCATATATTAAACTGGGAAGGACACAGACATAATATTGATCCATAAATCAATAATACTAAGTCATATTTAATCGGTTTCTTGAACTTGAGTTATCTATTTCATGTTTGTTGTGACAACTATTAATACCGTTACCGTTTAGTTCAATAGTTCAATGTATTACTCAAAAAGATTAAAATATTAAAATAAAAACGTATGAAAGAAGGACATCACTTATATTATGTAATTTTGCACTAAATGCTGTTAATCCGGATTAGTCGGTTTATTTACGTGTAACTTAATTACTGGTGTCAAACATTTCGGTTGGTTTTGTTGAAAATAAATTGATTTCATTTGTATATCCTCCTAAAATTATTGTACTAATAGTTTTTAAATCACCTAAGAAGGTCTTAATGTAAATGAAAAACAGATTAAATGAACGTATAGTATTTATTTTCAAAAGTATTCGAAACTCCAATGTTTGACACCACTAGTTGCTATGAGTTACACTCAGATAAACAAACAAATCTGAGGTTTTCTATTAAAAAACGATTCAAAATAAACACACACATTTTAAGAAATTTATTGACATCTTCATAATCGTATTGTTTAAAAAACATAAGTTTATGTATTATATATAAATGGTCATATTGTATATATAGCTATCATGATAAGGTCACAAAATAAAAATAAGTTCCCCTTTTAACATATATTTAAACAACGTCAATCTAAAGTTTCTTTAACTATAAAAAACGAAATCAGATAACATTTGATAATAATTTAACTACTAAAATTTATTTATTTTTATATACATTACCCATATTATAGTTGAGTGGTATATAGGTCGCATTATAAGTTCTTACATTTAGTTCATTATAACATATTTAAGTATATAGGATATAACCAGTCTGTTTTATTTAATTGAATATTTTAAATTTATATGATAATTATTAAAAATTTCATTTTAACGATTTAAATATATTTGAGAGTGATAACAGTAAATACCAAAATAACTTGTAAAATTGAATCACATAACAATTAGCTCTCATTTTCAAAGAACCTACCGCATGGTAAATATGAATTGATGTCATCGATTGATTTTTTAATTAAGATGCTAAGCAAACTCCACTTATAGAAACTAAAACGCGTAATATGTCTTCATTAAATATATTTAACTGAGAATAATGGAACACTTCATATAACTGACTGTGTTGTATCCAAGATGAACTTTAAAAAACTTTTTCTAATTTAATATAATGCATATTTTGCTCATCTCACTATAAAAAATACGAAGACTAATTTTTCAGTCTTCTACGATATACATAATTAATGGATATAGATACATAAAACTCACGACGTAATTAAAAAATCATTTCTCAAATCTATTGCACTGCCATTTTGCTGTTAATTACGACCGGAATGGGAACATTCTAAAAAAACACTTATAAGATGCGAATAATAATAGCATATAAATAATATCAAGAAAGACGACACCATAACTTAAGCCAATAAAAATGCAAAACGTGCCTTTTCGCCTTCCTCCTCCTTTCCACAGGTTTTGTCAGAAGGTTCTCCTCAAAACAGACCGCTCTGAAGAGATGGCAATGCTTTGTAATCAATACTTTCCCGAAAAGGTTGGATATATTCACAATGAATAAACTAGTCCTCTTTTTTAAGTTCTCCTTAGTTGTCGTTTTGATGCACGTGATTGAATAAAAAAAGAGAGAGAAAAAACACACTTTTTTTGTTTGGCGTTGTAAAGAAACAACAACCAACAAACAAAACACAAACACAAAAGGAAAAACTCGTCGTTCCAAGTGGATGGGAGTCTTTTTGTCGTATTCAAACGTGCAAAACACCTGTTAGATATTTCATTGATGATATTGGCGGAGTGAAATATTTATATTTATATATAAATATATTTTTTATTTTTAAAACAATTTGAATATTCTAACTCCTTCTTCGAGAGGAGAGGAGATTTCTGGAGAGAATCAAATCGATCGGAAAATAGCGGCGACAGCCAGACTAAAAGGCGGAGATTAAAAGGAATAGTCCAACGTCTAGGTATAAATAAGTAAGTAATAAATAAATGGCGCTTATATGCACGCTGGCAGAAAAGTACAGCAGTTTAGAGTCGCTTTTGTGGTTGTTGTGCTTGTAGAGAAACGGGGTGGGGTTATAGTCAGCATGTAAAACGGCCCTGTTGTTGGATGGCGTCGATTGTTCCTTAATCACAGTTGAACAAGAAGAGATCGGAATGTATGATTCTTCGTCGTCGGTGGAATAATAACTAACTGGAGGAGTCGAAACACAAACGAGACGCTGACATACGTCCTCACAGTCAGGCGTCACAGAACTACACTAGTTTAATGAGAGGAACAAGTTGAAGCGAAGAGGAGAGAAGAGAAGAGGGAAATAACGTCTACGCCAATTGCCAGAAATTTTCTAGCCAACCAACCACTGACAATTTCAGACGAGGAGGGGTAGAAAGAAGGTTGGACAGGGAATCTTCTTCTGTTAATCCTTTCTCTCTGTCTCTCTCACTCGGATAAGACTATTTGTGTGCTTCTCCGTGCTATAGGGGGATAGGCAATGGAAGAATAACGAAGAGTGAGATTCATCCCAAAATGGTTGGCCAATAATTCTATGTCGGTTGGAAGTTGCAGAAGAGTGTAAACTACACAGAAGAAATCATAAACCACTCCAGGCACAGTGTCATATTTAGTAAGAGGTACTGTACAGCACACCAAGCCACTGTACACAGTTGACTTATCAAATGCCTCCGTATCACACCGTCGATCCAAAAGCAGTGCACAACACTCAATAGACCCTCGCCCATGGAATCGCTCCTCGCTTCCCTCCTCTCCTCTCTTCTCTTCTCTTCCAGATATTTAACGGTGCAGACAAACACCGACCGACCGCCTGACTATAAAGACACTTAAATAATAATAATAACCAGTTAGAGATCACACTGAACACTGTAGGTATACACCTTGAGGATCCACCAGCCAGCTCTCGTCTTGCTGCCTTCATATAAGCAGGCAGCTACGGTGTAGTAGGGGCAGAGAAGCAAAATTATCTACAAATACAATCAGGCAGATCTTCTCTTTTTCTTCTTTTTCATCTCGAGTAAAGAGGCGGCCCCAAAGAACTCCTATATGGATGATGGAATTTGAACAAATAACTCCCCCCAAAAAAACACCCTCTCACTATCCTCACTTATTTCAGTAGCGTTATTGACTCCCTTCATTTTAAATTTCGCACATCAGAACTTTTAATTTAAATTTAGTCCATATAGCGATGTGTGTACTTTACTCTTGGTTCTAATATTATCCCAAGATTTATTTTAATATGCCAAGGGTGTTTGTCCAAAATATATACATAATTATACCTTATACTTACCCGCAATATATGTATATCGTGTACTGCAAACTCAATTACTTATTCATAAGAATAAATTCATCTCCGTATATATGTACGGTTTGCATACTAATGTTAACCCCCCCCGATCTCCTAGCTTTGACAAGTTATTACAGGAGTGCATAGGGTAAATTCCTTATCAATAAAATACACATACACATATACAATATATATGTATAACCGGCCGGTACATCATTAGTAATAATTTATACGGATTCATTTTAATGATATGATTATTTACTCCGTATTATTGTCTCGAGTAACCAACCCATAGTTCATTGCAAAAACAGGAGGGGTTCTCCTAGATATTGGCAGGAGAAACTAATGATTAAGTTATTGATTTGAGTATTGGCGGAAATGGAAAAGTCGTACTACATATATGTATATTATTGCTAGGTATAGTGAACAGAACATTGTACTTATAGGGCCGCGATATTTCATATTTGATTGAATTAAACTATAGCTTACGTATACTTAATACTAATAATAAAACAGTATTAATCTAAGAGCAATAATATATGCGATGCCAACAAAGTTTATGCATTCATAATAAATTGCAGTAACTCACTGCGATGTTAAATTATCATAAACCTCGTATTAAATAAAACACTATTATATAATATAATATGTAAGTTAATGTTTACTAGTTATAGACTTGTATACAAAAAATGAATCAAATTGCCCCAATATAAACCTAAGTAAGATGTATAGGTATTACTTAATTGCAAATCTGTATAAATTTATTAGTAAAAAGTAATACAGATGAATAAGTTTTTAAATTTACTAATTTTCGTAGTACATTTCACCAAGCTAAATATATACTCTAAGATATACACTAAATTTAGAAAAAGACATCGAGAGACTGATAGAACAGGCCAATAGGAGAACAGGAATTGGAGAAAATCAATACAGCGCAAAAGTCCACCTTTGTTATTATGCTGACTGCTTTCTGAATGTTCAAATGCATATAAAAATCGATAGGAACTAATATTCATGGGCTAATGATTGAGAATGAATTAAAACTAGATATTCCTACTATAATAATATTAAGATTATATGATTAACTCTTGAAAATCGATTATTTTTCTGATATTTTCAAGAAATGAGAAACACAGCATGAATTTCTTCAGAACACCAAATAAGGGCAAAACTGCACCCATGAATAGGAACATTAAAAGGAGCGTGTGAAGTGTAATAAATACTGTTTCAGTAGGCAGCTTATAATATTCGGAGATTTTATGCGATACCCAATCATACTATCACACAACGTAGGTATAAAGCACTACATTACTTATTATAGTTTCAGACGCGCTGACCTAAAATAATGTTTAGTCTACAATTGGCCAGTTAATAGCAATTCATCCAACACGAAATAAACTTGTAATAGGAGAGCTGTACAGATAGCCAAACGCTTGTCGATTATATTATGAGGCTAAATTGAAATTTAAAAAAAATAAGATGATTTAAAAGTTTCGGAATATATATACATATTATATATATAAATGTATTCAATAAAGCTCTGCGCTTTCAATAAATATTTGTTGCAATTGTAGTTCGCTTTAGTTTGATTTAATTATATAACCAATTTGAGATGTTTTTGTGCAACAAAATTATACCAGTTCATCGATGACTCGTGAAAAATAGACGTTTAATCCAGGAGAATCAACTTTCAGAGTTCTGATTTCAATTTCAACCTGTAGAGCTGAAAATCCATATATTACCAATACTAAAATTTATTATTTTTATTATTGCACAAATCAAATAACTTTTATTGAATAAAGTCAAAGTAGCAAATTATTGATTATTTCAATTTCTGGCCAAAGATTTTATTGGACGATTGAAGGTCAATGGTTCTTTGAAAAGAATTTATTCACTGCGTCCAATGGTTTCTTACTAAGAACACAATTACAGATATTTCACTTACATTCCTATAAGAACTGGAAATCAATATAAAGACTTCAAATAAGTATTCCTGCAAAATACGCTTTCAAAATTATCTTTATTTTAATTTCAAAATCAATATAATATGTGTTTTAAACTTTACAAAAATTGAACATACGAATTTAAATAGGAAAACTTTTAATTTGATCCCAATGATCACCATATTATATATGTAGAGAGACAAATATCTGTAAATGTAAGAATATTCATTAGGATTCGGCACAGTTTGAGGATTAAAAGAAAACGATTTTTACCTGATGCAAAAGATATGTTGAATAGATTTAGCGTCGGAAAAGGTTATTTATCCTGAAAATATTCTTTAAAGATAAATGAGAAACTAAAAAAAACTATTAATCCATTTTAGAAAAATAGAAACTAAATATAAATATATGTCATATTTATGCCATCAAATATAACGGATGTTTTTCCCATTGTTATAACGCATTCTATTTTAAGACATTTATTAAATGTTAAAAGAAAAAGAAATTGTATGGAAATGACCCAGAATCATATTTAATCTGTGATACAATATTGCTAAGTACATTTCGCATTTATTGAAATATTGTACCATGTTATAATTGTTAAGCACTATAATATAATACGAGTTCAATTTTATATCCGTATAATGAACCTCATTTGAAGTAGATAATTCAACATCCAATCCAGGTTATTATTGCACCCATGAGTGAAACATATGCAATCGAATAATTTTATCGGTTCATATAAACAGTAGCTATATATATATACGTAATATCAGTTAGTACAAAGATAATTAAAGTTTAATGGATTCCCCGTAAAACTTTCGAAATGTTAGCTTAATTACTTTAATTGGATACATATTTAAATAATAGATGTATAGTTAGGTATAACCAAATGAACGACAAGTTTATAAACTGTTTAGAATCAAAATGCATGCGTTTGGATCACTGAAACTTTTCATTACGAGAATGTATGCTATACTACTAATTAGTCAAGTAGTACATTTATTAAGTAAAGTTAAAATAAAAAACTTTAAAAGATAACTTCTAATTGAAGTATAATCCATTTAGCAATAATGTCAATTAGTTTGAAATTTGAAATATTTATTGAATTTGAGAAAAATGTATTCAACAATTTATCACAATCGTTTTTTTACAAATATGGAAATTAAATTTCAGAAAAAATGAAATAGATTTTGATGTTTTTACAACAATGTTACGCCAACAAATCCATGTTTATTAAGTAAAATAAATATTTATGGCAATGACCTCACCATATTTATATAACCAATTCAGTTTTACATATTATGTTATAGATTCTGATTTTGAGACTATCAATGCAATAAAATTTGCCAGCGCTGATTGTAAAACTAATATAAATGTATCTAGTGTATATCTGAGCGCATGATAATACATAATTTATAACTCCTTAAAGAACATGCACGCAAACGATGCCAATATTGATTATTTTGCTATCGTTGAAAACGCTTGCTAGTATATATATATGTGTGTGTGCCGATATAGCTAAGATATAGCTAAGATATAGCTAATATATAGCTAATATATAGATGTAACGAAATATGTTTTTGGCAGCTCCTTTATATTATGTGTTATATCATTGAACACGAAACGAAACTCATTTAGAGTAATCGTTACAATGTTCCCAAAACGAGTTAGATGCCTAATATGAAAAAAATGCAGAAAAAGAACAGGAATAACTATAAGAGCAATGTTAACGTATTTAAAAGATATACGTATTCAGCTGTAAAGTAACGTATAGGATCCAAATATAGTAAGAAAATAAATAATGAAATGTTACATTCAATGGTAACATTTGCCAGTTCAGTGTATAGAAACAGTATTGAAACATTAGTAGCTATAAAGAATAAAATTAAAATGGACCAATTTTTGTGAAATGAATGCTTTTTGATTTAAAGTTTTGGATTTTTAAAAGAGAGATACGCCTATTTTAATTTAAAATTAAAAAATAAACTCGGTGACATATATTAATGACAAGAAAGAATGCTTATGGTAATTTAGATGCTAATTCTAAAACATATTCAGTCCTAGAAAGGAAAAATTGATAAAAGAAAGCTTCGAAGAAAGCATAGAATAAGTCGTTAGAATATCGACAGATGAATTATGACAACTTTTGAGGGTATGGGAAAGAAGAGATGAAGATAAAAGACTCCAATATTGACAATCACGACGGGTAGGGCGGTGGGGGTTTGGGTTGTGAACTGTTTGAGGGGTTCAATAGTTATTGATTGTTTACTATAATTGCTTTCACTACTGTAACTAAAATATATAATAAGGAGGTTTTAGTTAACACTATAAACGCGCCACTTTTCATGGCCATTGACAAAACCGGATAGGGAGTCTTTTTCGATGTAATATTTGTTCGGTACTTCGAGAATTTTGTATTATATAGTCTAAAATTCAGACAAGACAAATAAAAAATACATATATAGAAGAAAATAAAGATGAACTAACTAAATTTGAATCGCTATTTTCTGAAAATGTCAAAACCCTCGTTCAATATCGATGATAATAGATAATTTCTGAACTGAGCAAATAATTAAGTCATCTTAGTATATATATGTGGCTATGTATCATGTCCTTCTTTCAAAAGTTTAAACTTCACAAGACAATAAAAACCCTATTCACAAACATCGATTCTTTTATGTAGTTCGCAAACTTTATTAGCTCATTAAAATCAACAAAAGAATGAAATCCTTTTCTAACGAAATTAAAGTTTATCCCTTATATATATATATAGCTACATCAAATCATGAAATGAAATAATTAACAGCATTCTGGGAAGAAGATTCAATTAGCGTCCGCATTTGAAGACACCGACTGTGACTTTGAGGAGGGACGCAATTGAAAGCTTCGATGACTAAAAGACATATCAAGAACACCGGTCGTCTCTCAATTAAAGATACAGCATCATAGAATGAGTTAGAACCATGAACATGTAAGTTGTACCTCCCTGTAAGCTACTTAGCTCTGTCAACCTGAAGGATGGGAAATTCTCTTAATCTCTAATTTTCCTTCAAATAGTTTCTCTCTTCTAATCACCGTCGATGCGTGAGGCTTTTATTCAACTATAGAATTACACTTACAAATCAGTGATATTGTCATCCATAATTGAGGCATGCATTTCTCAAAGTAGCCTTTTTTTGTCTGTCGAAATGTAGTGAAACCTGAGCTTTTATCAAGTTTATTTTCTAGTTAAGGCAAGAATTCAGTATTGTATTTACAACTTATTTATTTCCTATACCATTCGTGGAATTGAATAAACTGAATAAACCTATATAAACCTAATTATACAATTAGATATATGCTTCTTTGTCTTTGGTGAAAAAAAAAGCAAAATGTTGCCCTATTAAATAAGAGTGAATTATGATTTGCGAAAATAAAAAATGTCAATATTAAAAAATATAAACTATGCAAGAGTATTTGGTTGACATGACATGCAATGGAATAAAATGTTGACATTTAAAAAGAGATTTAATGTATGTCTACGTATATTTAGTCTAATATGTATTTATAATTAAAGGTACCTATATTGTGAGTGAGCGTATAGTATTACAACTTTCCTAGAGGCTATATTTTACTTAAGGTATAGTCCTTTAGCTGTGCAATCAACTATTATACAAGAATATAGATCGATAAGATAATATTGTTAGAAATGAATACGCAGAAAACAAAGCAACTTAAGAGAAAAATATACGTTATACTCTTGAATAACGTAGACTTATAATCTTTGGATTGATTCATTTATTTTCCATTTTAAAATTCAGTCAATATTGTTGAACAAACACAATCAATAATTCGATACAATCGATATTTTCATTCAATCTAAGAATATTGTATTTTTCAGTAAATTGACCAAACAAAATATATTAAGTAATGTCCGAAAATATATGTTCAACTTTTTAAAATTGCCACCATTAACAACCAACCATAATTTCTTATTTATTGCTTATAGCTGAATACAATTAAACTTAGGTTTACGGTATTAAAAGTTTCCGACTAGATATTCACTCATTTTTGCATATCAATGCAAAATACCTATACTATGTAAATCAAATTCTAGACGAAGCAAAAAAAGGTACATTTCATACTTTAACTATATTAAAATCATTATTTTTTTAAATAATAAATTAATACTGATTTATATAATTTTTAGTTTAATATTGCTCTACATTAAAATTTATACGCAACCATATCACTTATTATAATATAATAAGAAGAAACATTTTCTTACTGCAGTATATTACATATATGCAGCAGTATTTATGTATGGGCATACACGTAAAGCAGAGGTGAGGTGAGGTGCTGGGCCCACTTAATACGCGGAGGAACTCATTTGAATAAGATCCCTTCTTGAGAAATGACACAGATATAGACAAGGAAGGCGAAAGCTGCACCACCTCCTTCAAAGTGAATTACAATCTATTTCGACCGTGTGCGTCTTGTTTATAATATAATACACAATACAATACACATTATTATTCAGTAAGAAGCGTATATAGGAAATTGCTTTCTAATTTTATACTACTTCCCCTCCACCACGCTTTCTCCTCTCCTGCCTTGCATGAGCTTCCTATCCTTGAAGAACAAGTCACTTCTATGAACCTCTTCTTTGTGAGGAGCAGCAGAACACCATAAAGAGAATGCGTAGAGATTAACGAGTAGAGTTGAGTTGAGTTGAGTGTTGAGCTTTCAATTGAGAACACCGATCAGAGAATGATTCAGTATAATATATAGCTTTGATAATTATATAGAATAACCATTGCTTAAGGTGCAGTAAACTCACACAACCATACACTGTCTTGTCCATACACAGAGACAAGACTTCCTTACGTAATGCCTTTTTAAATTGAGAGAATGCATAAGTGTTAATGAAAAACAGGCATGTGTGTAGTTATACGTATATATATAAATTGCGCTACATAAACTGAAAAAAAAACAACAACAAGAAAGTAACATTTTAAAAGAAATTCATCGTGAATGCCAACTTGCAAAGTTGATAAATGTCTTCTTAATAAACAAATCGCACCTTTCAAATAAAGGGAAATAAAAAGAGTAAAGATAAGGTTAAGAATGTTATATTCTAATGACACGTACTTTGTGAATTTCTTCCTAAGAACAAAACTCTTAAATGAGGGGAGAGTTAAAAAAAACCTAAAACGCACAGCAGGTTAACTTGAGCTTCAGTTGAAAAGCATTTTGCTTGACAGATAGAGGTGAATTTTGAATGACCCTAACTTAGTACATAAATACATAAAAGTAAGCTTAGTTCTCATCAAAACATAATATATACATTCAAGTAATAATGATCTTTGCAGTCAGGTTGACATATTTAAAATAATATGACTAAAGTTTATTTCATTTTTTTAACGACTCATCTACTGTTACTTTTTAAGATATCCTGTTTGATATTTCTAAATATTTATGTTTCATCATGTTATGTTTGACAGTATTTTGTACATCAGTAAATAAATATATGACGATAATATTTATTACAGAATATGCCGCATTCCTCATCCTAATCAAGCTTTATATAGTATATACTTCATCAAATACAAGATGAAAACACCCCTGTCTATGTATATTATGGTAACACAATGTTATCGTAGATAAATATTTTAAATAAACATACCATATCAATTTATGCGCCAGAACGAGCAGTAAATATTTCCCAATAAATTATGCATAAATTGTATTTTATGGAAAACGGATGAACATTTTAAACCACGTATTTGAAACAAAATTTGTGTAACTTGTATAAAAAACATTCATTTGATTTTGTATGTCTACTGCTTACGTTATTACTTAGGAATTTGTTTTCAACAATAAAATCAAGAATTAAGAAGTATATGAAGTAATTATAAAGAAATCCAAAAATACTGAAAAATAATGGAATATTTCTCTAATATCAAACACTTTTATTGATTTATAAATTATAGATGAAATTATAAAATAACATTGTATATTATGTGCAGAATATAATGATTTAAAAAAATGTTTTTTATAAACTATAAAAGCAAAAACCACCGTTTTAAAAAGGAAACCTGTCAACTAAATTCTTCGAATATACAAAATAAACGAAAATATCATTCCATAAAAAATCTCTCATAAAGAACTAGCTAAACTAGCTAAGATTAAATAGCATTATAAACTGAATATAGTTATGACAATTTCTAAAACATTCTTATTTCTCGATGTAAATTATATTTAATAGTTGTAAGCGCCTATATGTATATTAAATAATATAAAGTTAGTACTGACTTTGACATTTCAATACTCATTACTTAAGTATAATAATGTATTTAAATAAGAAGTCTTGCAGTGACTTTCAAATATACATACACACATACCTTAGCTACATATAGCTGTATTAGATAATCAAAAAATGTTATGCTTTGTTAAGAAATCATAAAGTTCCACAAGAGAAAATTCTTGTGTAAATAACAATTCAATACATATGTATAATATATTGAAATGACTGTATAAAACATTGCTTTTAAAAAGTCAACTGAGAAGAAATATAGGAAGCAAGATTTTTTCTGTCCTTATAAAGCCGAACTTAAAATAACTTGTTCATCTACATAGACAGCTGTAAATGTTGCAAGTTTTGATATTCTCATAATTATTTCACAAGAGCCTTACAGATAAATAGGTTATAGTTCATGGCGATGGGAAGTCCTCCCCATATTCAATTACTATACTCAATACACTCGGTTACCTAAGTCGTGTTTGAAACAATTATGAGAAACAGAAGAGATAGAGTATAGAGATGCATGCATCGAGGAAATTATCGTACATCCACAGACAATGTCGAACGCTAGACACAGAGTTATTAAAATTTTATAGTATATATGCCAATACTAACATATATATATAATACGTTAAGTGTAGCCTTTCATTATTAAGTATAAGAAAGTAAGGAAGCCTAATTGATGTTAGTTTTCTATATAAAAGAATCTATAAAATGAAAAAATGTAAAACGAAACTGTTCAAAGTGTCTACACGAAAGATTTACAATTCATATTTCAGATTACGTAACCTGTCTGTCCCAGGCATTAGTTCAGGCTACGACATGGAAGTTGGTCCGGGCATTAGTTCAGACTACGACATGGAAGTTGATCCAGGCATTAGTTCAGTCTACGACATGGAAGTTGTTCCGGGCATTAGTTCAGGCTACGACATGGAAGTTGGTCCAGGCATTAGTTCAGGCTACGACATGGAAGTTGGTCCGGGCATTAGTTCAGGCTACGACATGGAAGTTGGTCCGGGCATTAGTTCAGGCTACGACATAGAAGTTGGTCCAGGCATTAGTTCAGGCTACGACATGGAAGTTGGTCCAGGCATTAGTTCAGGCTACGACATAGAAGTTGGTCCAGGCATTAGTTCAGGCTACGACATAGAAGTTGGTCCAGGCATTAGTTCAGGCTACGACATAGCAATTATCGAAAGCTTTATACATATAATAGAAAGAATATAAATATTTCAAACGACGATATTTTGATAACAAAACAACCGATCTTCTGGAGATTTTGAAATTATCTAGAGATCATGACAGACTATTGAAGCTGTTATGGGGTTTTGTAATATCTCCTAACAGCAGCATATCTCCTTTAGCAACAGAAGAGTCATGTAAGGTCAAATATATTAAATATTTTCCATAAAAATACCAATAATATATACCACTTTATATAACTCCGTTATTGTCAAGGGAGACATAACATCACGGGGCTACAACTATTCCGTTTCAAGATCATAGGTGTCTCAGCTATCATAATACTTTCTTCTCTATGTCTAGATTTCGTTTATTTCTGTGTGGCTGGAATTGATGGTGCATTCTGAAGCTAGTACGCCGAATATATAACAAGCGTTTCAACAGTACTGCTATTACAATTGAACTACATATATTTCTGTATCTATATATCAAAGTATATAAGTAGTTTTTAGACGGTATAATATGTAGGTATATATATAAAAAATTTAAATAAAACATACATTAACACATAGTTTATGTTGGCTTCCAATGTGGGCATATCAGGATATGCCAATATTTCATTCTTGCTCATAGTATCATTGAAAGAAATACTATGAAGCAAACTAAATATTCCACACACACCCCATCCTCCAATTATATATTGATAGGGTTTTAATTTATTTAGTGACCTGATACTTCAATAGGAAATGGTCCTCTGCCGCTATACTATAAACGATCAGAACAAGGCAATGTAACCTACTATCTGTAAGTGATTTAGAAAGTTTGAACAGTCCAGTAATTTTAAATGTGCATCGAGCAAAACGCGGGCTGCTCGGTCACCGTTTGGCGATAATCCCATGTGGATTTTAATGTTCAGAAGATAAAATGATGTATAATTGAAATGCAGTGTTTATAATACCTACACTACAATCTATATCATTCGCCTGCAATACATGTACACGCATAGATACACATACATTTATAGGCATGTCGCCAGCTGCAATAAAACATGTATTTGTATTCATGTTTCACCGATATAGATGGTCACAAATACACCATAAACTTCAAAAAATAAAGTATAGACGTGAACATTTTTCAATATATATAAAAGGTCTTAAATATTATTGTTTAAAAGATATACAGCGAAAGAGACTAAGATTATTCTAGACTACGAAACTTTAAGTATATTTTGTAGATAAGGCGGAAAGAAGGAAAGAATATTAGGCGACGTATGTATCTCATTTTGTAGACTGCAAAATTATTAAAAATATATTATAAGTTAGATTTCCTCGTTTCTATAGCTATCTATATCAGAGATATGAAGAATCTATGGTAGACATAATATATGTCAAAGATGCTCATCTTTAAAAAAAGTGTTCCAAAAACAACGTCAATCTCATGTGACATTTATTTAAGAACATTTCATAGAGCAATACAAAATTGGTGGTATTATTTTTGGGTACATCTTTCTGTACCAAGAAACACCCCAACTACGGTATTAATTAAAAAGTTCAAAGGCTTGATAGATCACTTATGTATGCGTATATATTTGATCGGAAACCTCCCGTATACACTTTCCTGCGATTATTAGACCTAAAATAAATTAATACTTCGTCTTGATTGACACTATAGGAACCTGACAAGAACACGATCGGAACATTTCATACGTGTCGATCAAGAAATGCAGATAATATTTTGCTATAATATAGGCACTGTCATTGTCAATTGTAGCGGGTGGTAACGTATAATATATGACGTTAGTTTTATAGGTTATGAACATGAAGTATTAACTTTTAAGTGAATAACTAACAACTTTGCAATATGACATACACGCCTGACATTACATTTTTTGAAACGTTATACATATATATGGTGTGGTATGAAGTTGCATGACTCTATACATATACGTCAACAGATATATTGTAAAGTTTAAATTGCACTTTGAATATAATATCCCGTGTCCATAAGGGTAATATGTATAATACATAATGCGGAGTTATGTATTAACTATATAAGTAACATTGCCAACAGTGTTCATGTTTGCTTAAATAATTAAACTTTAAAACAGCCAGCTGAAGTGGCAGCAATTAACGTATCTTAATGTAAGTTACATGCCACACCATTCTCATAATAGTATAACTTATAACGTTTCACTAAATAAAAAACAGAGCAGTTATATATAATGAACGCCATTTAGTGGGAAAGAGAGACAATAAAACAACTTATATGCGAAACTAGATTAAAAAAATGTTGAATAAAAAATCGATGCAAAACGTATTTAATATAATATACATAACACGCTCAGTGTCAATTATATAATACAGTGCTACCATAAAGCACAAAAGTTTGTGGGAAAAAAAGATTACAAAAGATATACACATATATACGAATACAATTGTCTAAAATCGATAGAGTAAAAATGTGTTGTTTGTATTTAGTGTTTACGCAATATATGTGCTTAATTTTAGGTCAAGTCATTTACATAAAGTAATATCAAAAGTGATAAATCACATTATTCATAAAGAAGAATTGTACGTAGATTAAATTGAAAAAGCCTCATTTTGTATACAAAACTGTATTGTATAATCTTCTTTATACATATATGCGAAATCATACTGATATGTTTTAAAACTGTAAAACACATTCTATGTAGTGAAAAGAATTTTATGTCACAAAATAATGTATGGTGACTAATCATAAAGTTCAATTTGAAGCGACAGAGAACCGAGTATTATTTACAAATGGAGGTAAAATATGGTCGCTCATACAATTTCTACATTTTGGCGAAGAGAAATTTGTAGAGTTAGCAATTTTGAGTTGCTTTGTGGTATGACAGCAAAACCCAATTTATTGAATCGAGAAGATTAAATCTGAATTAACGACGGTAGATCTGATAAACCAGAGTAAAATGAGAAATTGCATAGAATGAAGTAAACTTGATCGCGTTAAATATTGTATACCTTCTAAGTTGGGTTATCGTTTAAAAGTTTCGTTATTTTTTTTGCATTCTTTGGGCATGTAAAATATGCCATTCATACATTTCTTTAAAATTAACTTTTATAGTTTTTTACATTAAAATACCCCAAATATATAGTGACCTCTAATGCAATTGACTATTAAACGTTACATGCTAAAGTTATAACAGCATGAATAAATATCTTTATAACAAATATATAATTTTTTTTATCTAAGACTATAAATATGTGTAAGGGGAAAATATTAAAATTAATAGATAATAATTCCATAACAAATATCTAAAACATATATGGCAACACTATCGCAAAAACTATTGATATATTAGGATAAAATAAACTATTTTCGTGTTTTCTCTATAAATTAAATATATAAAGTTTTATACATATAATATATTTAAAAAGATAACAACAAAATTAATAAAATGTTAACGGTTAATGGTTAAAGGGTTAAATTTTAACACCTCAAAAAGTAGTCCAGTTCTACAAAACACTAGTAGCAGTCACAGAAGGCTTCGCGCATACATACAAATATGCACTAGTAAAATGCACTACTTACAAAAACACTTTCATACTGTTCGTAATTAGTTAAAATATAAATCAAAACCAAAATATTACTGTTATTAATAACCTACATACATTGACAAAATATCGTGTAAAGTACATATAAGCAAATCAGTTAAAAGTAGACAATTCAAGCAACTATTTTTATACTACTATCTAAAACTCAAGTATTAGATAAATTAAAATGGTATTATTAATTAAAATAATAAAATCTATGTACTGTGTGCAAGATATTTCTTGTAAAAGTTACAATATTTATGAAGTATGTAAGAAAAGGCAATGAATTATGTAGCAGTGTTTTTATAAAAAAATATTTAGGTGTAGCTAAGCAAGACATTGAGACATTTGTAGCCTTATTAGAAGTTATAGGACCGTAGAGGTAGTAAAAATGTACATAAAAATGCAATGAAAAGATAGCACTAATTTAAGGTAATAATTTAATGGAGTAAGTAAAATTCAAATGGGGCAGTATAAAAAATATACTTGAACATATATTTTTAATGATATAACAATAATGGGTTGCAAAGCCAGACCGCTTATATATACATATGTATGTAATAACAATCAGTCGAAGGAAAATGGGTGGACGTGGATATTTATAAAAACAAGTGTCGTAAACGTTGGAGGAAGTAACAATGGATAATTCTTTAGAACGATTATGTCACTATTGTTGTCTACGGTAGCACTGCTTAATAGTCTAACAAACGGCATGCAGCATTAGAATATGACGTACAATCAATCTAATATTTAGGTATAGGTATGCTACGTTCATTTAAAAGAAAACACTAATAAAGTAGCAAATTATTAATTATTATTTTTAAATTAATTTATGTTTGTGAGTGCATCACTTTTGCACTTGACGTGTGTGTCGTGTGAATGTGAGTATTTCACGACTACTTAGATATATAAAAAAGACATTTAAAGCAGAGGTGTATTGTGGAATTCGTGTGGGTGAATTTAATAAAAAATAGAGACGTATTGAGTAACCACTATTACGTCATTATACTCGTTAAGTTTCAACCATTTATACATAATAATAGTGTATATATATATATATATATATAAATGTACATATCGACGAAGTGTACAATAGTAAGCGAAAGCGGGAGGATTACAGCGAGATGACGGCATAACCGCGCAAAAGGAGAAATAGGGAAGGGGGGGGGGTAACAACAGAAACTGTAGTGAAGAGATTACGTAATAGTAGCTAGCGAAAAGGATTAACAGCAAATAACACATAATATAGTTTTACACATCAAAATAGTAAATAAAGGAATAATAACGTAAATTCAGATGTGAATTCATTTTAGATTTCTTACAATAGATCGGTGTTTGTATTTTTAAAATCGCTTTCGACATGTAATAGGCTTGTTTTAAATATAGCTAATTTTTATAAGAACATCAGAATTATTTGGGATAATATTACATTCAGTATCAGTTTGCGTTACCGTTAATACTCCTTTTAACTACATATGCACTAGTAGACCAACGTTTCGCTTCTGCAAACCAAAAAGCCTAAAGCATCACTTTTAGAACTGATGTTACAAATGAAGTATTTTATTAATTATAAAATTGATAAGCACTATCAGTAGTGAAGACTTAGTCTATACCTTGCCGAGTCCCGCCTGGGTGGTGTACTGTCTTCCACAGGCCTCGCACTGGTGCTTCGGAGGCGAGGCGGCGGCTTAAAAATGTCTTACCCTTTATTTGTTCACAATGGTTATATAAACTTTAGTGTTAGCCAATCATATTCGACCCTGTTTGTATTGATCTTCCCGTTTGCAGCGTTTCTATACGCCTTGCCTGCTACGTTTAATTATTTGTTTGCCTAACCTACTAATTGTTTTACTCGCCTGTCCAGTTTACATATCTGTATGCTGTGTACCTGTTGTTTAGAGTCTAGTGCCTCATTTAATCTAGTTTAAGGTAGAAATTTCCAAAACGTCCGAAATTGTGGCGAGGGGGAACGATTGTTACCTGTTTTAATTGTGTACAGGTAATAATGTGTTAGTTTTGGTGCATTATATATGCATTCTTCGCTATTATTCCTTTTCGCTATGTGTCTACAAAAACACCATTTAACTTCAAAATGTGTACTTAAATAGATTGATTTAACACTATTTAATTGTTCACTGCCAATCTTGCAATTATTGTACTAATAATAGGGATGTCTCAACTGCTGCTTTTGCTTTGTTCAATTATAACTTTTCTAACTGTATCATTGCGCAAGAAAAATGTTATGTATAGATGTATAGTGGGAAAAAAAGTAAGAATGAAGCACGGAAGAGTGAAAGAAAGAACGAAAGGCGATCGTAAAACAAGAAAAAGAAGACAAATATATACAGAAAATCATTTTGAGTCTATTTTAAATCCGAGATCAAAATCCGACTAAACTAAATTGACTTATAAATAACAGAAGATAAGATTTTATGTAATTTAAGTTAAGTTAAGTTTGAGCCTTAAATTCGGATCAAACATGACAGCGAAAAGTACAAAAAAATCCTAACGAAAATGTTCAATAATGTCCGCCGTTTAGAAAGATTTGTCAAGTTACAAATTAGAGTATAAATCGTAAAAAGTAATCGATTGTCAAATAAGTTCAATAAGTAATCGCTAACATTAAAATATATGTTATCAAATCGATAAAATTGGGTTAATAAGTTGAATATATGTAAATTTTCAAACAAAATTTCAATTTTTTTTCTGTTTATTCTGAACTTCAGAAATATTTGGTAACTTCTGGATTTTTAGAGAAAATTTTGTTACTGAAATAGTTAAATGGTCAAAAATATATAAACTTTTGCATGAGGATATTTATTAATTTACAGCACTCCAGAGTGAGTAGAGATGTACAATACTAAAAAAACTGGAGATAATCCCTCCTCCAAATTAAACTACAATTTAATAAATAAATTAAACTAAAATAACTACAAAAATAAAGCTTAAATTCAACAATATGCAAGAAAATCTTCTGGAGATTCTAACACTGAAAGCCTTCTTTCAATTGCTGTCCAAATAACTGATATTTTTCGAGTTTTAGGAGACCTGACCTATATAATCTATCAATTGTTAAAAGCGGTCATTTTTCCCAGAGTACCCCCACTTTACCTTCTTATTTTACAAATATATCGACCGTAGGTGTCGTTTAATTATAGCTTGCAAAGAAAACTGATAATTTTAATTAGTCGATAAATTAGGACAAATTTATTTTACTTAACAATAAGAGAAAAGTCCCGATGTAAAATTGACTCAAGCAAGAGAGAAAAGGATGTAACTTGTGATGGAAGGAGGAAAGATAATTGGAGTTGAGGTAGTTAACAGTCAGTATATTGATTAATATTATTGATTATTATGAAGTAAACACATACAAACAGTAGTTATGAGATTCTTAATAAAGCTGAGTTGTGACTGGCTGAGAAATGCACACACGCGTAGGGTGACGAAGAACGATTGCACAGGGAAAAAAGTTTTGGCACGGTACCAAATTGGATGGTCCAAGCGATAAATAAATAACCATTTAGGAGATTAATTATTAAAAGTAAATGGTTAAAGTAAAAAAAAACTTGAAAAATATGACAACTTTATTCTATCTTTCTCTGGACAATCGTTAATCGTAAAATAGTTATAACATAAAAGTAAAAACAGAAAATCAACAGGTTTGGTACTTACTTGCTGAAATAATAAATAGTGCAAAAAACATAAAAACCACTTAATGATTTCATAAGGTAAGCAACACACATATATATAATATAATAAAATACATAATTACATATAATTAGTAAGTATAATGGGCCATTTGCGGATTTCAAAACTGATACATGAATTTGGGTTGATAAATTTAATAGAAATCATCTGACATTTACCACAAAATTATGCAAATCGAACAAATCAATAATACGCAAATATGTTGTATTAATTATAAAGAAGCTACTTTAAATTTATGAGGAAATAAAAAATTACTAAAATTATATAACTATTGCATTTTTCTTTACAAAAAAATGGTCTTCCTCAATGAACGTTCATGTAAAATAGAATTTAAAATAACTCGCTACTCATTAGTAATATAAAATATATATACAGTATTTAAAAAATCTAAATAGTAGTAAAAAACAGTTTTATAAATATTATTCTAATCACAGATTTATAAGTAGAATAGAGGCGACAACAGCACGCAAGAAATATGAACATTCATACTCATAAAATAAGATCAGTCTTCTGTTTAAATGTTTTTTATTAAAAAATCTTTAAGTCTAAAAAGAAACGAAAGTACAATCATAATTTTGATTTCTTGTGTTCTATTTCCCAAATTTTTATTTAAAATATTGCGTTTTTAATCACAAAATAAGCAGCAGACTGTTTTAAACTAACAATAATTTCGCAAAAGAGTTTCACTATTAAGTCAGTATGTGTGTCGTTGCTCAAATTCTACTTATATATCTATATTGTTAACATCTACAGGTACATTTCCAAGACAACTATCGATATTTCACCTGGCATCTCGAACTGAATCTCCGGCAGACTCCTCTGATCCTTAAAGAAGTACTCAAACGGGCCCTTGGATCGCGCCGGTCTGGGCGGCTGGTAGGGCTTCACCGGCACCCCCGTCTTCTTGTACAATGGCTGACTCGCATAGATCCCCTTGATGTCCAGATAACACGTGGCATTGTGGAGATTACTCGTACTGTACATGAATGGGCGCACCAATTGAATTATCGCATATCGACTCTCCATGTGACGCTGGATTTCGGGAAAACCCTGTGTGAAGTCAGACGGCGCCTTCATCTCGTGAATTGCAAAGCTTCTCTCGGCCTCTTTTTCGCTAAGGGAGGACGATGCGGTGGCGTTGGGGTCGCCCCAGCCCCGAAGAATAGTCTCCACCGGGATGTCCAATCCCGTTGTGTGACGTATGCGAACTCCACCCAAGTCCGTTGTGTTCTCCCGGTGAAAAGAGCGACCATTCTCCCCCGAGGCTGTCCTTACCGTGGTCACCAACGGAGAGCTGCGCCACATCGGGTTTTGATTGGGTCGGCTGGGGAGGACGAGGGTGTAGCGTGCGTGGTATAGGTGTGGGGGAGGTTGGTAGGCGAGATGACACATGAAGGAGCGTTGGGCGAAATCGAATTGGGGGCTCATGGTGAATTTGAGAGTTGTACCTGTGAGAAAGAGATGTTTTTAAAAAAGAAAAATTATAAAAATTGGATTTAAAAAATGAAAAAAACGTTATTATTTCTTAATACTACCTATAAACCCTACAAGTAGTAGACTTAGAAATTATGTATATATCTAAATATAATGCAACATTTCTACATGTAACTTCGATTTTTTATTCAATAAACAAGGTTATAAACAAGTGTTATGCACTATTTATAAACTTTAGCACAGAGTATTAGAAGAAACTCCAACTCACCCTTCAGACAAACTTCCTGGTCGACGCCCCTCCGTTTCCGATCCTCCGGATAACAATGCGGCGAGTAGTAAGTTCGACAGTGGACCTCGTTGTAGCAAGACTTACCGCAGCACTGTTTCTTCTCAGCCGCCTCTCGACTGTCACCAACTGCACAACAAAGATATATTTTATAAATCAAATTCTACTACAATTAGTTAATGCCGCCATTCAATAAATCAGTTTTATGTTTTTCGTAAATTACGTTTTCTATTAAACATATGCCGAAATATTGGTTAAAGGAACCTGTAACTTGAAACGAAAATTAAAAAATTGACAAAGAACTAACTATCAATAAATATTACTCACGATAAACTGTTATATATTTAGTTATATTAAACTACTGAAAATTTGAAAAAAAAATCAATTAAAAGAAACCCAATTATCAAGCGGGATAAATTAGCGAGAAACACTCTGTACAGACTTGATTTGGATAAATATTAATAACTTATAATTTCCTGCTTCTTCCTCGCCCCTTTTGCCACCATCCCCAACCGTCAATCACCTTGAAAGGGGTCCTCCTGCCTCAAACACCGCTTTCTCGCCTCCTCCAGACACGAAGAACAGCCCCGTCGACTCCTGTCACAGTCAGCGTCTTTGTGGAGGGACTCCTTCTCTGTAATTTGCGTCTGGAAGAGCTGATTCACCAGGGGAGTGTTCTGCGTGCAGTAGAAGCTGTTCAGGTCGCTACCCAAATGTGAGGCTCGCTGAAATAATGTCCGATTTAACGCCAAAGAAAATGGAGGAGGGGGAGTGGGAGTGAATTAAACTGTCCAAAAAGCGCTAGATTTGCTTTAGTACAAGCAATAAGATTAAACCAAAACTCTCCAAACAATTTAATAACACTAACATTATCTGAACTAAAGCGTACAATTATAAATTAAACATAGATAAATATTTCAAAATATCACTTGAATTATTATAAAACCCTAAATTTAATGAAAAAATCCACACTTTATCATTAGACCAAAAAGTACTTGTTGAAAAACATTATTACAAAAGTTGGTCTTTAAAAGCTAACACAAGACGGATTAACATAATATAATAGAATTATAATTAATAATTAATACGTAAAATAAAATATTGCATTATTTGTTACACTCAAATGGTTAGAGTGATCAGTGAAAACTTAAATTAAGTGAAATAATTAAAAAATATAATTTTCATCAGTAAAAAAACTCACATCAAATAGTAAATATTTTGAAAATAATTTAATAATCAAATTCGTTCAATATATACTACTGATAGAAATATGGGTGGTATACCACATTAAATACGGATAATATGCAGAAATAAATGAAATAGTAACATGTGAGCTTTGAAGCGTTTTTGAATTCCAATAATAGTTTATAAAACCAGTAGTACTGAGCTGTATCCCTTCCAGGTGCGTGACAAGAGGTCATAAAAGATTAAGTAGCTGTTAAATATAACTTTACGTCAGTTAGAAAACCGACCAATTAACCAATCCATAAATGAACCACACCATTCTCATCAAAGGAAACACATCTTGCTGTCATGATAACTGTCAGAGGCACATCAGCAAAAGAAAAGCAATTAGTCGACGTTATGATTATATGAGGATTAGAGTATCATTATTAGAGTATTACATTATAAGACGGCGGCATATGATGTCACACGTTGGAAAGGGGGGGGAGAGGGAGATGGAGAACGCTCGGTTGATGTCAAGAGGAAATCATGCATTCTTCTGGAAATAATAGTTGTTCAGAGGGATTTGCATTCGACATTAAAAAATTGCAATCAACGTGACACCCTATAATTTTGGACTAAAAGGATTGAATAGTGTTTAAGAAGAAATATTCCAAACATTCTTCTCTTCAATAACCTTTAGAAGCTAAATATTTCCTAAATAATTGCTCCATTACGACCAATGAAACACTAAAAATCGATTAGCAAAATATATTTAAAAATCAATACCTTCAATAAAACGATAAACAAATACCGACGAGTTACTTAATAATACGCCGCGACAAACTTGACATAATATTGGTAATTATTTTGCAGCTTCAGTTTCTTCTGGATTAGTGTGGCTTAGCTCGGCGCAGCTATTGACCTCCTGAGGACAACTCCCAATACGTCAGATGCCAAAAGGAAACCACCACTTCTTCGGCCTACTCAATTCTGCAAAACCAGATGCGCTCCAGTGTTCATTATCCCATATACTACACTATACACTATCAACTTGCTTCGCCTTGCACATTTTAGTAAAAATGCGCAAAGAATAGATACACGAGGTTAGCCCCGCATTAAAGCGAGACTTTAAACCGGATATTAGCTGAGGATTGCTTTCAAGTGTCTTCAGCTTCTCGTTCTTCACCGAGGGATGACAAAAACAATGTAATCATATTCGACATCAGGTCTTCCGAGCCGAAGACATGTATCATTACCCCCCCCCCTCTCCTCGTCATCCCTATCAACAATATTATAAACGTACATTTTAATTAAAAAGTGAGACTAAAAACCACGCGTTTGTAGCAGGCTATTGTATTATATACCTACGCAAAGGACGGGTATATCAATATTATTACTAACAATGTACTATATATATCTCAAAATAGCTGGCTGTTGTCAATAAAGCTTTTGTCTCTTGGAATATTATTAACTCTAAACCAGCAAAAAGGTTTCTAATTTAAGTCTACCAACTATGTAGAAGACACTCAAATGCGTTACTTGGAGTGAGATAAGCAAAAGGTGGCGGCAGGTAAAGGACGTAGATAATAGTCTTACTTTAAATACATAGATTGCTTATAATATCGGCAAAAATGGCGTCATGATTTGATAAAGTTGGATTATGGTAAAAATCAAGAATACTTAAAAATATATATAATTGCCACGAAGCTATATTGATTTTTTATTATTTTTCCATAAATTAAAATCGATTTTAGGAAAATATTTTTAGGATAACTTATTTAATAGAAATTACTACTTGCTCCAAAAGCAGTATGAAGTGGAACCAAAAAGCTCGATAAAATATGCTTTTCTACTACAAATTCTGTTTTTATCTTGTCAAGTTTAATAAATATTTGTTTAAATAGAGTAATCTTGTACTGAAGGTGAGTTTCTATTGCATTTTATAATTATAATAACGAATAAAATAATAATATGCAAATGAGGTACTTTAATAGTTGAAACTATACAAGTTGACCAGAATCACAAATGGTAAACACTTCGTTTGCAATTCTATACCTGTCTATCTGTAGATAAATAGTAGAAATCAAAACATGTAATTATTTAATCTAAAACTACAGATATATCAGAAATATTTACAAAATACATACGTCAAACTACCAGCACCAAAAACTTGTTGGAAAAAATCAGTTTTCAAAGGTGAATGAGCGTAAAAAATAATGAAAAAACCTCAACCAGAAAGTTGTATGTACATACAGCCTGAATATGTACCACGTTTTATAGCTTATTTTAATATTGATTACAGATAAAAAAGCACAGTAAGTAGTTAAGTTTGTACAATAAATTGTATCAAACGGTACGCATTAACCAGAATTAACCTGGAAAGGTTTCCTAATAATCTCCATACGAGCATTTGAGCTTTTTATTTGTCTGAAAATTAGTGAACTATAGACCACGTAAAATATACCTTTATATGTATGTACAAGAAAATTAAGTCATACAGAAAAGTCATGTATTATGTATGGTATATGTAATAAAATGAACAAGTATCGAAAGTAAAACTGGACCAAATTGACAAAACTGAAAGTTTTCATCGCTTAAAATTAATAATTAGTTAATTTTGCCAAATGAACGTGCACACAAAAATGGATATATGTATTTCAAATTAAAATATTGGATAATATAAAACGTATTCCTTCTTTTAACTATCGTTTTACAAACTGTACAGATATCATTGCAATCATATTCATCATCAAGTCTCTAATCTTTATTGTGACTCCAATTATGTGTAAATTTAGCGCAGTAATTATGACTAACTTATAGCTTTTTTAGCGTTTATAATAAATATTCATCTAATATCAGATACAAATTTATAATAAAGAGATTATAATAAAGATATTATAATAAAATTTATAAACCTTATTTTGTGGCTTAACTGGATTTTATATGCAGCTTTTATTACTTTATTTACCAGCTTTTCGTTATAACAATAAATCTTTCGATGCATTTTTGTTAAAATTCTACATAAATAAATTACAAGTAAAGGACATTTATGGTAAAGGCATTTAATTTAAAGGATAAGTTATGAAATACCAATGGAAATTTAAACTTAAACATCGAACAATAACACTTCTTTCTTAATACTGTTTCAAATAAAAGTAAAGCATTTCTACGGTTTTAATTACACTAAAAATACCAAATAACCTTTAGTCAGTAAGCAATAATTAGCTTTTATTTAAAAAGAATGATTACATTTTATAACATTTATAATATGAAAAGCAAAATCTTTAATTTAACTTATAAAATAACCTATAAACGATATCCGTCCATCCAATTAGTAGTTGTTTTGCTTGATTTTTTAAAATCTGTTAAAAAAGCATTATCTGGAGGAGAGGAAAACCATGCAGCATGGTTTGTATGCATATTCAAAAGATGAATTATTTGGCTCATGTATGGCGCAAGGCTCGAATTTGTGTGTAGGTAAGTCATTTTGGAAATGATGAAATAAGTAACTTGACGTTGACAGAATAAAAGGAAGAAAAGAATGAATGACTAGATGAATTAAACAGAAAATACAAATTACTGCACTCTGTTGAAGTGTGATCTTTATAAGTGATGCACGCTTTACACTTAAAAAATCGATAAATAGGCTTTAGGGAGCTACATAAGATCAGTTAATCAAAAAATGGTTGGTTTACTATGCCAATAAGCTTCGTTATTATATTGTAATACAGCATGGTAGGAATTACATATGCCATCAAGGCAGAACGCTAAGTGATATAATAAAATAAGATTTATTTTAATATAAAGCCCCACTTACACGAGCATCTTTATAGATCCTTAGAAGAGAATCCTGGATGCACATCGGCGATGCAGGAAACTGCTTAGCTTTGTCAAACATGCTAAACATCCAAGATGCACATCCAGAATGCTCGTGTAAGGCAGACAGCATCTAAGATGCTCGTGAAAGTGGGACTTAACAGTATTACTAAATGGACTTATTACGTAGCTAGTATTTCAGATACACCAAAGAGTTCAAATTGTTTAGATGTCCACTGAAAGAAACAGTTTCACACCCGTGAATGCTCGGTTTTATTAGAAAATCGATCAAGGCACGTTTTAGTTATTTCGAGATAACAACAAGTTTAAAATCGTTTATTATAACGACTGATATGACGTATATCCATGGAGTCAAATTCCCCCGAGTAACAAAACCACAGCAATTATAAGAATATAAAATAAGAGTGATAATCTCATCAGAAAAATATACCGATTAAAGTGAAATTGAAAAATTCCTATTTTAAGTCGTTTTCGATACAATATTAATAAAATTAATCATATTAGAATATGAATCAAATTACATTACCATTATTTACCAACATTTTATCTGAAAATAGTTTATCATTCCAGAATATTCCATAAATATTGATTATTTTGTCCAAATTAAAAAAAGAAAATCCAATAAATTAATTAATAACACCTTAAGATATGCTTAAGCTAATCTAAATTGAGTATCAAAAACTTCTAAAAACAAAGCTATTAACATTCTTCAAAGAAGAAAATAATTTCAATTCTGAAAAAAAACACGAGTTCAATATTGCGCTGCTTAAATCCATAAATACATCTTCTTCAATTACAAAACAAAGATCAAGCAATATACTTTAAAAAAATTTTAAAAGATTTACAATGGGTGAGTTTATGTTAGGCTTTGAAAAACTTTTTAAAACTTTAGAATTAAGTTTTAAAACCTAAATTAAAAATAAATAAAAATATTTCATAATTTAAATTTTTTTGCAAACTATTGCTGCTTTTTTTTAAAACCTTTTGTCGCTACTATTTCACAGCTCAATCCGATCAATAAAGTTTTCAACACAAAGTTTGCATATGAATTTCCCATCTGTATTTTCCAATCTCCCGGGGATTCAAAATCGCCTAAGTTTATGTTTGGTAGTTAAATCTAAATAGAAAAATTATTACTTATTTTCAAATTGCACAAGATTTTATTTTACTTCAAAAAGAAAACAATGCTAGCTGCAATAATATTAGAAGAAGAGCAGCTATAAAATATCTTATTAAAAGGTACCTTGAAAACTTAGTTAAAATTTTCAAAGATTCGGTTTTCAAAGTTTCATCAAAACTCAACAAGGTTTTAAGGAATTGGTTTTCAAAACGTCTTCAAAACTAAACATAAGCTCACCCAATGCCCGTCATTCGTAAGAGGATTACATTGATTGCAAAATCAATGATTGGAAACGAATTCGACCATATAGTATTAATTAATTAATGGATAAGTAAATTTTATTGGAAATTATTTTAATCAGCTCAAATTATAGTGCTACAGTTTACTACCTAGTATTTAGCCATATAATGTATGAAATAATATGTATAAAATTAAAATAAATAAACTTACGTAAGTATATTAAAAAAAATTTGAGCAATAAATTATATCTTTTTAATGATATCCTGCGATATGCGTTAACAGCAAAATACACAAGAGCATCTAATAAAAATATTACGAAAACAATTCTAAATAAATATCTCCCTTACAATATTAATATGAATATATTGCGTTCCTTTGTTGAAGTTTCATTAATTTCAAATCATTATGCATATACCTAATGTTGAGTCAATCACCAAAAGACGACAATTATTTAACAGTGACCTGTGATTTAAACAACACCGCAGCTGTAAAAAATGGTAATTCACAAACAAAAACTTAAAGGAGATAACTGTATGAAACTGTTTCTTTGAATGTGACTGGGGGAAGGAGTGTATGTGACTTTTAAAATCACTCAAACGAGACTTATGTAATGCAGAGCAGCGCAGTGCAGAACAGCAAAAGTTACTAACTGAAATTAATTATACAGAAATACAGCGAGAAAGTAACAGAACGGCAATAAACTGTCGTTTTAAGACAGCTGAGATGGTTGTACAAACATGATTTTTGGAGAAAGTTACTAAAAACTCGAAACGAATAGATTTGTAGGAAATAGGTTTACACGAATTAGATAAATCTAAACTTAGTGATCACTCGATAGAACAATAAGGCTGAAAGTCTCGTTGATAACTTCAATGTGATTACATCTGACGTTTGATTGACAACTGAAGAAAAACATTCTTTATCAGTATTTTAAATTCTTTTTATAAATTAATATAATTCAAATAATTAATAGACGAAGAATTAAACAAACTAATATTTCAAATATCTGCAAGTAAAATTTGATAAATTGTTTTATTTTTTTCTGTACTTCAATTTTCTGTTTTTGCAGTGGAATAGACCACATTATGAAATAACAAAAACATTTATATGGTCTCTTTTTAATTTTAAAGGTTTATTTTTAAATTTAAAGAGAGAGAGAGAAAGAGTGAGAGAGAAAGAGAAAGAGAGAGAGACAGTAGAAGAAAGAAGCTAATTTCTAAAACCTCAAATGAAGAAACTTGAGCCGCAAAAATAAAAGAGCAACGAAAATTGCAATAAAAATATAAATAACACCATAAAACTAATAATTAGGAATGGGATATGTACATAGATATAGACATACGTATCTTGAACCGGATGGAAAGTGTAGGTAATGTTGAGCAACGATAAAAATTAAAATGGACAGAAAATTGAGTATAGCGGCAGAAAGTTATGTTTGAAATGTATTGAAATTCTTATGCAGAACAGTTACAATTATATCATTCAAAAATGGTTCCGAACTAAAGGCCTAGGCACACTGAACGCAGCGCGGTGCTGCGCGTCGAAAATGCAATCTACACCGAACGCGTCGCAGTGCAGCAAAAATCGATACACTCTCTGCAGAAAATCTACATATAAACAGAAAAGAAGGAGGACAGTATAGTATTGATTTTTGACGCGTGTAAAGTTGAGAATTTTCATTATTGATTTTTGACGTGCAGCGCCGCGCCGCGCTGCTTTCGGTGTGTATTCCACCATAAGATTTAATGCTTTTTAACTTTTTACGCGTTGCGCCGCGCTGCGTTCAGTGTGCATAGGCCTTAACACAAACTGAGCAAAACTCTTCTGAATGACATACTTACCTCACCAATTCCCTCAAGTGTCCGCAGAACAATGATCCACAGAAGGCCATTTCGAGCCGCTAGCGGAGTCAGCAAAGTAAGAAGACCGGCCCACAAGATTCCTCCACCGAATATCCATTTCCCACCGTATCTTTCTGCCAGGAAGCCCGCTGAAATGGAATTCCGTACATACGCCCGTCAATATCGCCTTCAACCGGCAGACAATCCAGTCGTCGACCGACTGGCGGCTATGATATTATCAGCTTACCGGGAACTTGGAGAGGAATGTAGCCCCAGAAGAAAGCTCCGAGAACGTAACCCTGCTCTATTTCGTTCCACAAAAAAGTGCCGCCCTGGGGGATTTAAGACGATTGCAAGTTATATTTTTAATCAACAAATATTGTCAGAAAAGCGATGAAAATGAATTGATGATTTAATTTTTTGCATATATGAGGATCATGTTGGTTTTGAATGAAACATGTAGTATCTATAGAATAAGATTTAAATTCATAACTATACCAGATATATATAAGTGACTGTTGAATTAAATATTGTTAAGCTAAACATAAAATAAAATAGCTTATACAATTTTGAACCAAACTAGATTAATCACACATCATTAAAGACGTCATTAACACATCATGACTTACTTCATCTGGCGTTATAATACTGCTGTTATTGCCATCAAATGGACATTCGTTGCCCTGTCTCTCGGGATGAAGGGCTGTCGCATTTACCATAGCAACCAGTGCAACGCTCAAGTTGATTCGTAGAGCGCAGTCCAAGATGAAACCGATCGATGCCCAGATTGCGATGACGTAACGCGTGGGTGGACAGACAAAGGCGAAGCATCGGTTGATATAACCATCGTTGGTGGCTGTCAATGACTTGTAGATATCTGATTGGCTTAAAATATATCCGTATTATAGGTATCAATGTTAAAATTTGATTATCGGAAAATATACCAATTTATAAAAATCTTATTATGAGAACCTAATACACACATTTTTGGTATGATGTGTCCTTTGATAATTGGACAATTTCATTTTGAATTTGATGCAACCATTGACTTGTATTATAATAAGCATCATTAACGCATGGTTAAGGAATAAGCAGGGCCGAATGCGATTATTTATACAAACAATTACATTGCATTTTAATATTTAGACATAACTCACATATAGAAAAATAATATTTTTATAATATATTTTAATATTTATATATACCTAACTCACATGTAGAGAAATTCAAAGATATGATCAAAGTTTATATTTAAAATTGTATAATTAAAACTAATTATATAACAGTTGTACAAGCAAATCCATGCAAATTGCCAATCAAAGCTTACCAAATTTCCTGAACACTTTCACGCTTATGCATTGTCTTAAAATAATGACTGCATAAGTTTTCACATTAAATTAACAAAGCTAGCAATTTAAATAAAAATAAATATCAATAAATTTCAAGTCTTTACATCGCGCGCATACCTCAACAATAAATAAATACCTACTCATTAACGATTGTCAATCACAATCTATTGATTAATTATTAGTTTCTAATAATACTTGAAAACTGTACTTATATGCATGCGGACTTTGTATTGTAAGGTCAACGTTGTAGGGTCTGTAATATCCTCAGGTGAATATTTGTACCATAACTAGAGCACCCGACTTATTGAAAGGAATGAGAGATTTCATTATATACCTATCTGTATTAAGTTATAATTAGTAAATCCGGCGTTGATAGATAATTATAGTCAATAATAATAGTGTACATTGGAATCGAATGAGAATGATATCATTGTGATATAGGAAGCTGCTAAATAACAGTTGACCGACAAATTGTTATTTTATATCAACGAATTTATTGCGCAACTTGAAATAGACATATAGTGTACATATATCATTGTGTGAACTTTGTATGTGTTATCGTTTGTGATCTTTGTGACAGTTTTACAACTGTGTACAGTTTGTGCAATTTAAAGTTATTAATTGGGCTGTATGCGCACCTTTTTACTATTTTAATCGTTTGGTCACGTTTCTCTATAATTTGTTGTGTTTGTAAAAAAATTGTTCTGCACATTATTTATAAATCCAAAATTCAGATGGATTACATACATGCATAAGCTGCTTAGTTTAAATTTGTCCCCATTTTAATTTTATTTTTCTTTGTGTTTAGGAAATTTACACTAAAGAAGAGAAGACAGAGGATAATATTAATAATACTCACAGCCAAATAGGTTATCTATTGATAGCGACTTGGAATATGTCACGACAATTATACGAGTCTCAATCGGGAATCGAACCCGAATCTTCCACTTGCCGGGTGGCTATGCTCACTACACCATTAAGAAAACAGGCTTAACGTAGTGACCATAGAAATTAATCAATATATACAATGTATAGGTATAAAGCATCTAAAATAAATATCTATGGTAGTGACAAATGCTTGGTATACATTAACATACAGTGTAGCTAAACATCCATCGCAACCCACCAACTTAGGCGAAGGTGATGGATACAATATAACTTATAATTAAATGAATAGAAAAACTGGCGATGAATAGACATTGAAATATATGAAATACAAATTAAAAATTTCCCTTATTTCTCTCTACATTATTTTCTTAGTATAATATACTGCATCCAAGTCCTTGGACATTTGCTTCAAGGCATCCGGAGTATCAGCAATGTCTACTGCAGCCTCCCCATCATCGGCGCCCACTCCAGCCTCTTCACACATGCCAACCTCCTCAACAGCGCCTTCTACTGTTACCTCGTCGGCCTCTTCAACAGCACATTCTACTGATGCAACCACAGCGTCTAACCACACTCAAGATGTACACGAATCATTGGATTTATGTTATCAAAGAGATGTAATTTAAGAGAGTTAAGCAGAGATAAGAAATTATCTGTCATTATACCTACAAACACCCAAAAGACATCCGAGTTTACCCAACAACTCTAATGAATGGTTGTCAGAGACGTTTTAACCCGATATGGATTACAGAACATCAATGGTTGCATTATACAGTATAAGCAAAGCAATGGCGTTTTTTGTAAAGCATGTTGTTTTTTTGCACCTCAAGAAGTGTCATCCAATCGACTGTCTCAGCTGATTATTGCTTCTTTTTCAAAGTGGACTAAGAAAACACTGATGTTTTACAACTCATGCAAAGAATGAGTATCACCGAGATCCAATGGCCAAAATGCAGGTTTTAAGATCTACTTGCAAAACGTCGTCATCATTAATTGACTCTCGAATTGATGTACAAAGAGACCTTTTATTGAAACGAAATGAAGAAGTCATAGCCGCATCATTTGAAATTGTTGTTCTCTGTGGTCGCCAGGGCTTACCTCTTCGGGGACACAGAGATGACAGAATATGAAAAGACGAGACAAATGCAAATGACTCTAATGAAGGCAATTTCATTGAATTAGTTATTAAATGTCGTGCACAAACAGACAACATATTATCTGAACATTTAAATTGTGCTACTTCTAATACAAAATACACATCTATGTGTCGTCAAGCTAAATATAGAATTTTTTTAAATTCATTTCTCTTCAACGATTTTTTTATGAAACCCCATCTGTAACCCCCCCTCCCCCCTCCTTCTTGGTACATGGCTAGTCCGGCCCTGCAACAGCTGGACAAGACACTGGAAGGCAAGAACTGAGGCCGAAGAACATGGTTCCTGATTCCCTATAAGAAACTGTGGTAACATGTGATGAAGAACGATTTCCAAATATCTTCGTACTTCTGAAAATAGCCCTGACAATTCCAGTAACCACTTGTGAAAATGAACGTATAGCCACAGTCAACTGAAATTAGTAAAATGTTATCTGCGTTCAACAGCGAATCAGCAACGACTTTGTGATTTATCTTTTATTAAGATCCACAGACGAACCGCTAAATGTAAGTTTAGATCGTAAGAAATTGGTGAATACATTACTAAATATATTTATTATATTTCAAATATTTTGAAAAAAATTAAGCGCCTTTTAAAAAACGGACGCCTATTTTACAAATATCGACCCCCTAACGAAATCCTTGATCCGCCCCTGTATATGTCAAGATTTTAATCAATATCTGTTATTCTTTCCTTCCTGTTCATTATGTACATACTTTAACTAAATAATATGCACCTTCTGCTGATTCAGTTTTATTGATTATAAATATGCTCTTGCATTTGGGTCTCGCATTTAACTATAAGTAATATTTCTGTCTCATTTTACATCTTACCTTTGATAAGGAGGTTTAATAACTTCGAAATATAAGGCTAAAATTGTTATTCTTATTTGTTCTTAATTTACACAGCATCGTCGGCTTTTTCCTTTCATTTAATTATATTCAATTTGATGCTGCCAGAGAGCCATATCTTTGTACTGCAACTTATAATAAATATTACATGGCGTGCCAGTTGATGGATTGAAGTAACTATATTGAAAATATATTTTGATTATTTCACTAACTTGTATCTAAATATATGTATAGGTATATACCTACATATAATATAATACTACACTCAAACTGGCTATAACGCTAAGTGGATATATACTAACCTACTAACCACTATTAGCTAAGTTTCTTATTTAATTTTGGAATCCCTCTTTATAAAAATCCTCAGTATATATAGGTAGTTGATTTATTCTGTTCACTTTGTCTCGTCAAATCCTAAAATATATTTTGATTATTTCACTAACTTGTATCTAAATATATATTAATAGGTATATATGTACATATCATATAATACACTCGAACTGGCTACAACGTAATGTATGTTACGTTACCTATGTAAGTAAATAACCAAATACAAAGTATAGTTTTGATCTTATCACAGCACGCTGTGGATTATTTATAATTTTATACTTAATCGAATGCCAACCCCTTATATAGAATCTTATAAATTTTCTATGCAGTGAATTTGTGCCGATATTGATCTTTTTACTTTATATAAGTAGCAGTGAAGTAGTAACTGAGGAACCTTTTATGCATATTTGCATAGGTGTAACTTCCTAAATAGCCTACGTAAAATCGTCAGATATCATTTGTGGTAATTTCTTTACAGATTATTATTTTGAAATCAAATATGGAGCAAGTACAATGTTTAGTCCGTGGAGATAAAAGTGCCGATATAATTGCACTTCTTGTTACCTATACGACAAATAAGTATCCCTCGGAGTATACACCGACGGTGAGTTCATAGATTTATACTTGGGATTGTTACAGACAGACAGAAATCCACAAATGGCGTTTGATTTAATTTATAATATTTCTCAATATATTATCACGACAACTAAATGTTTCTTGAATTTATGCAACTTACGACTTATTCATTTTATTTGAAGTAATATACCCAAAGATAATAGATTATACTACCAAATGTGAGAAATACCTTCCAAATTATATTGAAATATAAAGTAAGATAACTATGTTTAGTTAGATAACACACAACATTTTCATAATCGTATCAAAGGAGTTTTCTGCGCTAACTATAATATTCTCGTTGACCATCATAGTTTTACATTATTGTGCAGTATCAAAAATCATTAAAGTGAATTAGTTTAAATTATTCTACTAATTAATATAAATAATTTCAATTTAGAGTCATAAATTTTAATGACAGAATATTTTTAACTTTGAGGTTATCTCTCATTTAATTGTAAATAAGCAAATTTTGTTGCTATTTATACCTACCTATATTATTCTATTACAATTTTACAAAATGTTAAATATGTTTAATTAAATACGTCGAATTTTTATTGCACCATTTATTTAAACGTTTAACTAATAGGGCAATACTCCCTGTAAAATTATTATAATATTAAAAGTGATACCCATATAAGCATTACTAGGTTTTTCGTATGTTATATCTTTAATAATTACTCTATGTTTTCCATTCATCCATATAGTGCAACTTTTCATGCGTTTTTTCGTGCGATTCTTTTTACATAAAATCGTGATAAATCTTACTTTCCAATTCTTTCAAATAATTAAAATGGATAAAAATCATTACAATTGATATATTGAATTAAGAAAAATATCTGTCAAAAATATTAAAGACTCAACAAACTTCCCTCGCCAAAAGTTACATGATGGAAAGATGCATTAAAAGTGACATGAAAAGTTTGACAGTGTGGACTGCATTGTTTGGATCACAACTTGTATCATGTTAATTGCAGGTATTCCTAGATCATTCTCTCACTCTAATTATTGAAAGTGAACCGTATTCTCTCAAATTAACCACACTGGTTGAACAAGAAGACTATGAAGCCCTGAGACCCTTGTCCTTTCCAGGAACTGATATCTTCCTCCTCTGTTTCTCTGTCGAACACCCTTCTTCCTTGAAGTACATCGTGGATAACGTAAGTTACGATGTATTTCTATAACAATGACATAAAAATATATATGCTTTATCACTTCAGGGGAAGTGTTGGGGACCTAAGTCGTTCTAGGCAAAATATATCATCAAAAAGCGAATATAATTCCAAATATATCTGAAAATTGATCACCAATGTGACAGATGCGTCCAGAAATTCTCCGCCACTGCCCGCATACTCCATTCCTATTGGTTGGAACGAATATCGATCTTCGGATCCCGTCAAATCCAGACCATATCACCATGGAAATGGGCAGGAAGATGGCAAAAGAGCTGGGCGCCATCAAATATGTCGAATGCTCTGCGCTCACTCAGGTATTTCCCACAACATTCAAGGGTTCCTTTTTTCCATAGAAGCTATAAATAGATAGCCACTTGTTTTACTGATAATGTACATATAGGTATATATACAAAGGTTGGTTTTCTGAATAAAATGGCTTAACAATTTGAAGAAGATTGTGGTGAAAAATAAAAATCTATTTAAGAAATGTTATTGTTGTATTAGTAAAAAAAATTATATTGAAATGTTTTTTTCTTGAAAACATAAAAAAATTGTTAAATAAAATAAAATTATTCCTGTTTGCTTCACTTAAAGTGCAAACAATTTACTAGGTCATTTAAAGTAGTACTCAATACAGCTAGAATGTAAACTTTAAAGCATATATAGACTACACATAGAGAAACGACTCATGTGTTTTGAATGTATACATTTTAAAAATATATATTAAAATTCATCGAATCAATTG
>JAYRBW010065686.1:0-28741 GCA_036023295.1 Invenusta paracnida | reverse complement strand
TTCAGTTTTGTAATACATGACCACTAACTAAGCATGATCATTGCTATTCTATTGAAGGTCTTGTTACACAACAGTAGTAGATTCAGTTTTGTAATACATGACCACTAACTAAGCATGATCATTGCTATTCTATTGAAGGTCTTGTTACACAACAGTAGATCCAGTTTTGTAATACATGACCACTAACTAAGCATGATCATTGCTATTCTATTGAAGGTCATGTTACACAACAGTAGATCCAGTTTTGTAATACATGACCACTAAGCATGATCATTGCTATTCTATTGAAGGTCATGTTACACAACAGTAGATCCAGTTTTGTAATATGTGACCACTAAGCATGATCATGCTATTGAAGGTCATGTTGCATGAAAGTAGCTATATAAATAAGTTATGTAATACACAACCCTCAACTTTAATGACACAGGTGACAGTCATTTTAAAAATAGAATATTTAGTTATATAAAACTATGCATTCTATTTAAAACATATAAGTTAGATTTGTCATAATTTTTTATATAATTCTTTACACAATGGTCAAATCTGAGATTATGGATCTCCAGGAATGATGTTTGTTTGTTTATCAGAATCAATAATCATGCTCGCTCTACCCTGTTGATGATCTTCTTGACAATTACTTCCTCTTTGACCTACAAATCTTGGTATCCACTGTCATATCTGCTCTTTTGTGGCTGGACACTTGAAAATGAGGTGGTCCCTCCTCTCTATGGCACTGTTGCATAGCTGACATGTGTCATCCACTTCTAACCCAATTCTTTTCTTATAACTTCTAGGAACCAATGCAGCTTGATAGTGTCAGCTTTGCTCTTGCAGTCCCTGATCCAACTCTTCCACTCAGGGTACACTTTCACAGCTCTTTCATGCTCAATGGTCCTCTTAGGCATACTACCTCAGATTCTAGCCTTGCTAGTTTTGAAGGAGAACCTTCTTTTTTCTTATGTGAGCTTGCTTGCGGCATCTGCCATCTTGTTCACCCATGTGTTGCTCATCACTCTACAATGACTGGGGACCCAGACCCATGTAATATTTCTCTTCTTTATTGAGGGTGCTCAGTAGTTTAAATCATTTGCTAATGTCTGCATTGTCTTCCATGGAGGACGACCTCAGGCAAGGTAAATCTACAAAACTGATCTCCCTGTATAATCATTGTGTGCTTTAATAACTCTGATACATGTAGCTTGCTGTTCTACCAGTAGAGATGGTACTCCAGTTTCAATCTAATGCTCATTAACAGGACTAAGGTGAATAACTCCTGGAGTTCTTGATGGCTGGTGTCATGCCATCGGATTATATTGTTTACATTGAGATTAGGTTAGATGTCAGCACATACATTCGTGAATATGGATATCTGTTGCCAGAAAGAAACCAATAAAGTCTATTTCAAGTCCTGTATGTAAAGTGTCTTTGACAATGTCAAAGGATAAGCTCAGAGCACTAAAGAAAAGGGGAATGTCTTCAGCCCAATGGTCTAAACTCGGAAAACCCTTAGTCCACTGTTGAGCACCTATATCTATCGAAGAGTCATATGTTAGAGAAAAAAAAGTAATGACACAGACATTGAAGAAGACAAAAGACACAAGGCAGATGAAAAATATAGAACCAGAGCTAGACTTAATGTACAACATATTACTATAATTATTAAGGTAGAGTGGTATATATGTATAAAATAATAAAAATCCAATAAATGTATACAATAAGGTACAAAAAGAATACAGACTTAATAAGGCAAAACAAAACAAAAATTGATTTACAATATGAGATATATTATAATTATGTATTGATAGCTGTACAGTAATATATATATATAACTTGTTATAATTTTGTTATAACTAAAAGAATTATAGTAAATTTATAAGACAATAATTCACAAAATATGGTAATAAAGGTAACACAAATAAAATTACAATGTAGTTAATAAATTGAGAAAACTATTAGGAACAGTAAAGCATAGAATTTGTTAATAAACAGCCATAGATATTTGTTTTACTTTTATACATGGATTGGCTATCTAAAACACTTAAAAAAATTTGTTTGGTAAAAAATAAATATCATTACCAGATATTTAATTACTGCAATAAAATGATTGGCAAAAAGAACTATATACTGATATACTTTTAAATACATATTTTAAATAATACTATAAAAATAAGTTATCAAATACTTCATAAACATAGATTGGCTATCTGCAAAAAATAGCATTACAATTTGAGAATTATGTTTGTGGTCAAAAATATAGATCCTTAATAAATTATTTATTACCACAATATAAATGACTAGTAAAAATACAATATTAATATATTTTTTATTCTATTCTTTGTATTATAATATATAAATGAGTTTGCATACACTTAATTTTTTTAAATAATATATTTTGATCACAAAACTCAAAATGCACAATATTTTCGATTGCCATTGATTCTATGTATATTTTGATTAATTTTTATCTAAGCAGCTTATGTACAATATAAACAAACCTAGTTTAAAAATAACATTGAGGTTTCCAAATTCTTATTAACCAATCAAAATATTTTAAAGCAATTGATATGTTCATCTCTAACCTGTCTTAGCCAATAGAATTTCAAGCCCCATTTTACTGTCCTTTGCCCAGTGGTATTGAAACTAAAATAGGTGACACTCACCCAGTGGCCATATATTAATAATTCTACAGGTATTTCAGCTATATGGTTATTTTTAGAAATGCATTCCTTTCTATTCTAAAATTTTTATCAAGGTTTGATTGGCCTAATGGGTGATTCAAATTTGATTTTGAATCAAATATTAATTGGTTTCATGTCAATAAATGCATTCAAAATTGGTTTAACATATAATAATTAAATTAAATTTTAAGGATAATTTTCTTGTTATCATGACACATTATTTTAATTCGATTAATTTGTAGCAATTAAAATATATTTTTAAATTATTCATTTTCCAAATTGTATATCCATATAATATATTTAACACATTTAGAAACAATTCTTGGTTTATTGATATGACCATTTTAGATACATTTGTAAATCGTTTCACTTTGTTTTAAATTTTCATACCATACAATGCTTTATATTAAATTCCTCTTAGTTTAGACATAAATTTAAGCATTTTATTAAAAAAATTATTTAATAATGATTTGCAAAAAGTCAAATGTTTTTATTTGTAGTTGTATGGCAAAATATCTTTAAATGCATTCAAAATTGGTATACAATATGATTATTAAACTTATTTTTAATGCTTATTTTCTTGTCAACATGGCACATCATTTTAATTTCATTAAAATATGCCATTAATTTGTTGCAATAAAAATGATTGTTTATACCTCTTTCAATTTTATATCCATTGATTTTCCATTTTGATTTTCCATTTGATAGCCATTGATTTTGTTATTGATTGAGTATATTGATTTTACTGTACATTTATCTCCACTTGCAATATGTGCTAGCCTTACCAAGCTAAACTGTGTTCACTACCACCTACATTATAATTACACATTACTCTCTATATAATATATGTATCACTAAAATTTCTAATTAGATAATATATAATATGTCTGCAGATTTTGACCTATTCTTTGTAATAATCAAGTTTAACATACATATATAAATAGACTAGTTATTTTTCTGGTATATTTTAAACTTCCAGAGATCAGTCAAGATGTCAAAACGGGACCCAACTGCTAATCAACTACAGGAGCATAAGCAGAGTGTCACTGTAAGTGTGGACCTATTTGTTATTTTTTAGCAAAACTCCAAATGTAATCTATTTTACAATAATAATTATATAATTACTTTATTTTATTGTATTTTTAATTAATAAAATTGTATGATTATCTTGATACAATGCAAACACTACATACTACTATGTACATAATGTATTAATAGAAGAAAAAATGACAATAAAACTATAATAGACTGATAAAGCAAAATCTTTTTTAAGTTGAATTTTTAAAAGAATCTTGAAGATCACACTATCTTGTACTTTAGTGAATCAAATCAAAAATGATGTAACTTAATTGAGTAATTACGATATTGTAGTTTTGGTATAACTCATAAATATTTGAATAGAAAACATACCAAATACTATTAAAATATTTTGATGTAAAAAACGTCCCAAAGATCAGGAAATAAATAGTATATAATATTTAAAAGGATTCAGAGCTTATATTACAATAGTGACATACTAAATTGCATGACATATGATATCTGAACAAGCTTTCTCGTATTATAAATATATGTAATAATAAAAATTTAAGCTCATAACTTAAAAAAATAAAAATAAACTCCTCAATTTAGAGCTTATAATTATAATGAATTATAACCTACATATAGTTTTAATATGTATCTAAATCTTTACATATGTGAAATGTATAAAAGGATTTTTAAGATAAGCTACTTGCATCCCATTAACCCAATTACCCCCAAATTTATGATTTTAAATACACATTTTATAATATTTATAGCAGGCGATTACAGGGTTGCTAAATGTCCGTTTTCCGGATTGTCCGAAATTTATTTGGTTTTCAACATCTAAAAAACCAAATTTTTATTTGTCTAAAAAGTAAACGTTATAAAATTGTCTACTTAAAGAGGGTTGGGGATACTTCACTTATCCAAGTCTAATAATCTAATCATACCAAGATAGCTAGCTAATATAGATTCAGATTTGAAAAACTGCACGATACTTTCGGCTTCATAAATTTTGGTTTATGAAAAGGTTTATTTTAATTTTATTTATTTATTTATTTTGGTTTATTTCTTTCATAAAATAAAGACAAGTTCAACAAAATAAATTTACTTTTTGTCTCCGAAGTGTTTCCATCTATCAATATATTCCAATATTCCAACAGCGAAATGATTCGATCGGAACTTCTTTCTTTTTGAAATATTTTCTATGCTGGTGAGTCTTGATGGGCGTTTTTATTACCATCCATCTATCAAGATATCAAAGCTTTCAGGACCATAGCTTCAACAACAGATAGAGAAAACCTAAAAATGTCGACATAGGTTTCAAAATCAAGACATTTATTTCTAAGAATATTTTTAACTCACAAGAAACACACTTTAGGCATCGAACGAAGGCATTTTTTCTCGAAGCCTTTTTTACTTTCAAATCCGTCCTAAAGCCCTCGGATCACACAGTACTGAAGATATGGCACTCTTTGGCTCTTCTTCATCTTAATTGTAGAACGTTCAAGGCGAAGATGATGTGACTTCTAAGTTAAATCGACTTGTATATTTGGAAACACTGATCCTTTCCGTGTTCAGTGTTTTCTGTTGAAAGAATGAAAGCTTCTAGCCCTTGATGAAGACATATCCGTGATTATGGAGAAGTTGGAGCAAGTTGAACATGGGAAACAGTAGTAACCGCTTGACCCTTACTGGCAATCGATTTTCAAGCTGAATAAATACCCACTCATCCCAAAACTAGTTAAGCCATGCTGTTGTATTCAGCCTCACAACGCAGCTGAAGAGTGTGATTTTTCAGTAAACGCTGCTATTGTGACAAAGGAACGAAATCGTCTACAGCCTGAGATTTTTAATGGTATTAGATATGTCAAATCTTATATATCAAATATCAGTGATTTCAAAGATTTTACTATCTCACAACAATTGATCGATTCTGCCAGAACTGCAAACATGCGATATTTAGAAATCTTTCAGAATGAACATAAATCAAAGAGTCATTATTATTCTGAACCACTATCAAAAGTCGCTAGATATGCAATAGATTAGTTGTGGGCTGTGTGTCTTTACTTTTTCACATTGTAGACAGATAATTATTGTCATTTTTGTATGTACACATGTATCTACTACTATTATTATATTCCCACCTGTTTAATTGTACACTATGATACACGAATTTCCGCAAATTTTGATTTTCTCAAATGTTGTACAGAACTGATTATTATTTTTTATTCGTATAGACCTCTAATGCTTTTTACACTGTCCCGGTGCATCCTAAGACTTCTCATGTAACCATGACTAATATTAACAAGTAGTATATTACTAACATTTTTAAACAGAGGCTCAAAGTAGCCGGTTTTCACATAAATCTGATCAAATCTATGCTAGAATCGAAATAACTGATCAATTATTGTGGTTTAATTTTGCATACGAAACAACAATTTCATAATGTTACAAAATGTTTAACAAAATACTAACATTAAACTTACGGTACCTATAAAAAAGGATAATTAAGCAAATAAAAGTAGGAAATAAAAGTAGTCGTTAGGTGCTAACGAAAAACTTCCGGTATAAAACTAACGTTAATTCGTAAAAAGGTGGACAAAATTCATGACATTTGCAATCCCGGATCTCAAAAATAAAAGATTACTCTCTACGGACTCTCCATGGGCGTCTGGATTTCCCAGGATTATGCTTTGGAAACCCTGTATATGTATACAAATAAAAAGTACAATTATTATATTTTTATTTATTTAAACTTATACATATTTAATATATAGTATTGTAAGTTATGTAGTATTCTATGACATATATAGGAACGCATAATAGGTTCCTAATTTCCTAATTTACAATTGAATGCAATTTCGATTATATATATTTCTAGAAACTTTTATGTGGAGAATTTTTTAATTGATAAAGTCAAACAAGGTTACCATAATTGTTTCCATAATTTTTAGATTTAGGTAATGCTTAGACCGATATTAAGTTTAGTATTTTATAAATAACTATTTTTAAATGCACTGTAGAGCGAGCAGCAGATGACGACCAGCACCGGCTGTCCAGTGGGTGATAAGACCAACAGCATGACTGTTGGTCCTCGTGGCCCCATGGTCATCCAGGACTTTGTATATCTGGATGAGATGGCCCACTTTGGCCGGGAGAGAATCCCCGAGAGAGTTGTCCACGCCAAGGGAGCTGGTCAGTTTCTTAATTACAATTTTTGTAGCTTCTTATGTATATTATAAATCCTAGAGTTATAAGTAGAATAGAGGTGATATAATCCACCTCTGATGATTGAAGTAATTTATGCACACAGATAGGCGAATCTCACTAATTAGTTGATTGATTGTAACTAAACCTTTTGATCCCTTATCATTGTAACACTAAAATTATTTAATTATTGCTTTATTTTTTTCTGCTCTATGTATTCTTTGTAATTCGCAGTCTGTGTAATAATCTTTTGTACTATTTGGTATATTTTTTAATTAATTGAGAAATAAATTTAATTAATTATGCCAAATTAGCCAATTTTATTTTTAATGTATCTACATCCCACATTTCTATATTAATTTTCAAACGCATTCATGGCATGATAGGTTTGAAATAAGCATCGCGGTGGGATTCTCTTTTACAACTTTGAGTTTTGCAAGATGAATATTTAAATGAATATTTGCACAGTACCTTTAACTATCTAATCTTTTAGGAGCTTTTGGATACTTCGAATGCACCCATGATATCACAAAATACACGAAGGCAGCTCCGTTTGCTCATCTTGGCAAGAAAACTCAAGTTGCTGTACGTTTCTCAACCGTTGGTAAGTTGAAAATGTTTAATAGCATATTATATCTATTGGCGCAATTTACATTCAAATGCATGGCGTGGCGGCGCGCGTCAAAATCGAGGTTTTGTACTATTTAACTTTTAGACTTGTAGCGCCACACTCTTTTTGGTGTAAATAGAGCTTTATACAAGATGATTCTAATTTGATTTTAAGATCTTAAAGATACGTAGTACAATAATTGGATTGATCTATGTTGTTATGAACTCGCTCGTTACGGAATTTAAATATGTATACAATTTCATATTTTGATATTTATTCACATGGTTATGAATTAAATGTATAAGTTTAGTTTTACCCGTTTGCCCTAATTTTCTTTAATTACCCCTCCGGGTCATATACATAGTACAATCAAAGTAAAAATTAACATGAAATTTAATTAAAAATCAGTTGTTAGCATTGTAGTTTGAGCTAGTCCTTAATGAAATGATACACTTTGTAAACAATTCAGAAATATCTTGTGTTTATATGACGTGTTATACTAGGAAGCCATCTATATAATATGTTAAGTGTCTGGTTTGTTGCTTTGTTTGCTTATAGGCCTCAGTCTGGAAATAAAATTACAATAAATCAATGAAATTTTAATAATTAAATATTAACTTGCATTAATATAATAATTATTTGAAATTAATATTTGAAATGAAGTATAAATACCTGTTATTAATTATAAACACAAATCCAGAACCGCGGTTGTCAAGTTCATTACTATGCTCGCGGTACACAATCCTGCTTATATACAGTTCATGTTAACACCGACGGCTGTAACCTACTAACCAATCAGGTGGGGAGAGCGGCAGCGCAGACACGGTTCGAGACCCTCGGGGCTTCGCAGTAAAGTTCTACACAGAGGAGGGTAACTGGGACCTAGTAGGGAACAACACACCAATCTTCTTCATCCGAGACCCTATCCTCTTCCCGAGCTTCATTCACACCCAAAAGAGGAACCCGGCCACGCATCTCAAGGATCCTGACATGTTCTGGGACTTCATCACACTGCGCCCGGAGACGACGCACCAGGTACCTTCTGCATCAGGAGTTATTTATATACTAGTTGTGTGGATTTGGGTTTCAGAGTAATTAATCTCTGAAGAACTTAAAATAGATTTACTTTCACAATGTTTTAGCTGTTAGGATATTGCGACGGTGATACTTTGAGGAAAAATTCTATGAACATAATTTTTATCAATTACTATTTGTATAAATGTTTATTATTTGTACATAATTTGTAACTTCAGTAGACTTATTTTAGAAAAAAGTAATATATTATAAAGCATTATCTAAATATACACGTGAATTTAAGTGTTTAATGCTGTGTTATCATTTTTATTTGTCTATAAGATATTTTTCCAAGTATAGACTTGAATATACATGTTTATTTTAAATATCTTGTATATATTTTTTGTCCTGTATTACTTTTTCCAGAGGGAATGAATATCTTTTATTTGTTATAAAATCCTACCTCCAGAGGGTTGCACAAATTTCTTCAAGCTTTAATTAAAGCGATATTCAAGATATTATTAAACATTCCGCTATTGAGATGTCCCTCTTTTTTTTCGTCCGTCCCGTAGGTGTGCTTCTTGTTCTCAGACAGAGGGATTCCCGATGGATTTCGGCACATGAACGGGTATGGATCTCACACTTTCAAGTTGGTCAATGATGCTGGCGAGGCAGTCTTCTGCAAGTTCCATTTTAAGGTTGGTTGATTTGTTTGTTAATTTGGTGGAAGGTTTTTCCTTTATAACATGATTATGAAAGGCTGTCGTTGCTTACAAATATTCAAGTTATGCCGATGGACACATTTAATGAATGTTGTCAGTGAACGCGGCTCGAGACTTAAATATAACTTAATATTAATTATAATATAATGTTTAATATATTAACTTTTACAAAGTAGATACATTATATATTTTAGTTGACACATAGATTTAGGCAAGCGTTCACTTCACTTTGAATTATAGCCGATGCTAATTAAATTTAGGTATGCGACAAATATGCAACTGTCTTAGTCTGAATTTTGTTTTTTTCTTTCTTCTCTGTATAATGCTTCAAATCTATTTGCATGAACACAGTATTTCTCATATAACATGCATAAGAACAGCTATCTACCTATCCCCTTTGTACATATTATATAGACGGACCAGGGCATCAAGAATCTACCGGTAGACAAGGCCAATGCCCTCTCAGCCAGTGATCCTGACTACGCTATCCGGGACCTCTACGCAGCTATCCACACGGGCCAACCGCCCAGTTGGTCTGTTTATATTCAGGTGGGTTGTACTTGTGGATGCACTATAGTACATTTGGTACATATAGTGCAGTGGTCTGTCATTTGGTTCAATAGTATGGCGTGGGTAACATTCACTCTCAGTGATTATAGGGAGAAAGTGTGCATCCGTTCTGATTTTATCCGTTTTACTAGCATTTTCTTTACACTTTTATTGCTTTCTAACGTTTTAAAAAATCCTAATTTGATAATAAATATAATGGACGAGATTTATTTTTTTATATTATTTTAAATAATCTAGATGTATTTTAAAAATTTTTGGTCAACTATACTATACATTAATAAGTTTTTAAAAATAAAATTGCAATTTAAATATTTCATTTAAATATATTGTACATTTGTGATTCTAGTAATGTTACATAATTTTAACAAGTTACATTTTGTGTTAACTCATATGCATATTATCATTCATGTAATCAACTATTCAAATAGTAAAACTTTTAGAAAATCACTTTGTGCAACATTATGCTGCTTTAAGTGAGATAATAAATTGTAACCCCTTATAAGATAAAAAGAGAATGAGAAAAACCCTTTTTAAAGAGTTGTTATAGCATACTTATTGACATTATAAGTTATGCAATATTTATGTAAAGCTAAAATATACATGTATTATGATTAAATGATCTGAAATATTTTATTAATGATTATTATGAAAAAATACAATTTTTTAATTTATTGAAAAACAATTTCGAACTTTATCCATGTTGTCTATTTACTATTGTATTTCAATTCATAAAAAAGAGATTGATTTTCAACCTGAATTTTATTCCTTCAAATTGTTACTCTTATTTTAGTAAGATCACCAGTCTGTTAATAAAGTAAACTATATATCTACGATTTTATTATTGTCGCTCTCATTATTCTGAGTTGATCGTATTTTCGACTTTTTATTCTTGTATATATCTTATGTGCAAGTTTTTAATATAATTCTCTATTAAGATCGTTAATGTAGAAACTAATGTTCACTAATTCCACCTTTTGCTGATGTTTTATGATCCCCATTTTCTTCAGGTGATGACTCAAGATGAAGCCAAGAAGATCCGCTTCAACCCCTTCGATGTGACCAAGGTTTGGCCCCAGGGAGAGTTTCCGCTCCTTCCTGTCGGACGAATGGTCCTCAACAGGTAACCGCCTGCTTGTTCTGTTTTTTCCCCAAATTTGTAGGTACCTACAAGACAGAGGGGTAAGTAGTTCCATTAATTTTAAATCAAAATATGTAGAAACCTGGTGATCTGTGTCTATTCTATTTGAAGCTCCGGTAATTTCTTTTTTATTTCAGCGATTGCTAAGTGTCAACCTTATGATTTATATTATTTTCAGAGTCAAATTAATGCTTAATATTTATCCACATACACTTGTAGGTAAATGCAAACCTAGATTAGATGAATACATAATAAGTAGTTAATGTGCTCTAAGCCAAATATAATAACACTTCACCCTATTAATACGGGTGCTTAATTTTCATTGTGTTTTATGTTTTTTTTTCTGGTTTCGGCAACGTTATTTTTAATAAAATATACTTTTATAGCTGCAAGAATTATCCCAGTCTTGGTCACTTTTTACAGCTGTTTATTTTGAATGTGATTATTTAAAAATGATTTTTTAATAAAAAATCAAAATGTTGATTTATTAGAATTAAAAACAAATTTCCATTGGTAACTATGATGGTATTTTATTACCAACAGTTATGATCTTGTTATGTACTATATACCAAGTATGCACAATGATAGTTTGCATAGATAGTGAGTTGTTTATCTGTGGACAGCTGGTTCTCTTGTGTAGTTGATCTTTGATCTTTGCTCTTTGCAATGTACGCTCTGATCATTCATTACTAAGTGTTAAGTGTATTTTCAATTAATCAATATTCATACCTTCATGAATAATATGGACTTCGCCATCTCTTGTATGTCAGAACTCTTGTTTATCGATACTCTATGGCCTCTTTCTAAAAATTACATGAATATCTTTCGAACATAAAATTATCAAAAACTGTACTTCGGTGTTTTCGAGTAATATACTGATATGGACATAATGAAATAAGTTTCTGAATGTAACACCTGAATTTAATAATAAAGAAATGAAATATTTAATTTGAATATTTTCGTCTATATTATACAGACATCTTCAGGCAGAATGAAATATAGGTAAAATAGTATACATAAAGTACTAAACAAGTAATTACAATATAGTGAGTAACTTTAACTCACTATGCTCAGAGAGAAAGCGAGCGGGTGCGCCTGGTTGACTAGATGATAAGGTTATTCCATCCTGTGCCTAAGTCAACGTACACTCGATTCTCCCATCCGATGTGATTTGTCCATATCGATTATTTTTTCCTTCTATTACATACGTTCGTTTTTGTTAGCTACGGTTTGTACTCTATCAAAATCCATTGTACAGTCAATAGCTAGGGGTAACAAAAGATAATATGGACAATTTAAGCTCTTAAAAGAAAAAAATTGTAGCACCACAATTTTGTCATTTTTTATTATTGTTTTCATTTTTGCGATGGGTTGTCGATAATATCGATCAATATTAATATTTACAATACCTAGCGCAACTAAATTAGCGCAGCATTGAAAAATCAATAGAATAGCTACGCTGAGAATTTCTTATTTTATGTTTAGATTGCAATTTTAAATCTAATTGATTCTATTAATTTAAAATTCAATATATTCATGGCCTACCACAATGTTGTTCATATTGTCTTCCAAATCTTGAGGTTACCGTGTGTTGGTTTTCCTGATCAAATTTGGATGAACATAAGATCAAATCTGGCATAACTACATCAAATATGAATTCAAAATTTTAGTGGACAACAAAATGTGTAAATATGTAAGGAGGTCAAATTCGATATACGTACCTACATAAAATCTGAAATCAATTTTTTAGTGGACAGCAAATTTGGAAATAATGTAATCAAATTTGATATACAGTAATAGAATTCAACAATTTAATTGCACTATTTTAACGTGTTTCTTATGAATATTTTGAATTCTTAAGAACTAGTGATTATATACATAGAGAACAGTCCAAAATGTTATCCTTTTTTTCTTCATATATGATATACATAGATTATAAAATATGGTTAGTTCATATATGATGTTCAAAGTTTATTCATTTTTTTAAATTATATTTATAAATATATGTACAATATAAATAAATAAATCAATTTATAAATATATAGCTTGGTTTAGGTATATATTTGAAGTATTTATAAAGTATGTATGTATATTATACTCTTATCATTTTTTTAGAATGATTATATGATTATATTAAATACGGTTAGTCAATATTTTCAAATTTATACAATATATTCATATATATTCCGAAAATGTACATATAACTATATGTAGTAATTAAGAAAAAACAGTGAATAGACTATTCTCTAAGTATATTTATCACTAGATAGTTCTTAAGAATTCAGAAAATTCACAAGAAACACGTTAAAATAGCGCAGTATTAAATTGTTGAATTTAATTACTATATGTCACATTTGATTACTTAATTTTCAAATTTTGCTGTCCACTAAAAATTTGATTTCAAATTTAATATACGTATGTCGAATTTGACCATTTTATTTACACATTTACTATCCACTAAAATTTTGAATTCATATTTGATGTAGTTATGTCTGATTTGATCTGATTTTTGTCCAGATTTGATTTGGAAAACCTAGGGAAAACCTATATACTGAATGAAAAAAAAATCGTATAGATATTTTCTCCAATTTTATGCGGATCACTATGACTATATAATATATCTATTCAATTGTCTATTAAGGGTAATTGAGATAATTTCTCTCTTAAATGGCATGTCAAACATAACAATATATTTGCACATGTTCTTATAATTTAATTATAAATAATTCAAGTGCACTTATTATCATACATTTTTTAAATTAACTTATAAATGAAAATATATTCAATTTTATTTTGGTATATATATTTTTAAAGATAATTTTCTTTTTAATGCAATGTTTATTTTTATCCAGTATTTGGCAAATTGCGTGTAATTATGTTATACATTTTCATTTCTCATTTGTAAAACAGACATATTTTATCTGAGTCACTATTTGAAAACTAGAATTCAGAAATAAGTTTTATTTGCCTTAAAATTCGCTATCGAAATTCTATCTGTGAGTCTAATTTGGTGTTTATAGTTCCTGAAATATAAAGGTTCAAAAATACAGTTTTACATGGAACATACTATACCTCCCTTCTAACTCCTTTCTATAGCCTTTGTTTACCAAACCTAATATTACACTTTGACAGGTGAGTGCTGTGTCCGATATTGGTGTTGTTAAATCCATGGAATTTATTAAACTTTAGTAACAAAGTACAGGCAACCGACGAGACGCGTATGCTATTTGAGAGTAGCATCTGAGGCCGTTAAGCCGAGGATCTAATCGATAATTGCATAGCGTCGAGTTCTATTCTATGATTGATTAAATTTACTGTTTATGCACAAGGCAGCTATCGTATGCGGGCGAAAATCTCATCCTAGAATAAAAGAATATGTTAATGATTGTTAGCATCCGGATAAAACAAAGAGAAATTTGTTAAATATGTATTATTAAAATATATATATTTTTATAATTTATATTTGCGGTACACATATTGCAAATTTGAAGATCACTTGATTTATGAAAACTTATAAATATCTAATACTAATTTAACTTTTTGAGCTGTTGACAGCTTAATTATTGAATAGGTAGCTTAATTTTGCAACCCCGATTTCTTCTATATGTAATTATTTGTGAGATATAATATGCAGCATATCGATGGTAAGTTAAATATTTTAAATATCGATTTTGTTTTATATCTTTCTACTTTGAACTGCATTGTTTATTCAAAGAAGTATCTACGGTAGACGTAGTTATTTAGTTGTATTTTCAAGAAAACGCAATAATTCTAGTCAAGTAGCAGATTATATGCTTCGTGAATTTGCTGTAAGTATCCTTCACTTTAGGTGCTGTTTTACTTAGTATTAGGCATCTCTTATCTGGCGTGTTTTTTTGGGAGGTTTCCCGTATAAGGGAGGTTTTCAGGTTCCAATTTCAAGCGTTAAGTTTCTGATGAAGGTTGTTATATTCTTTATTTTGCTAGCGTTAGTAAGGTCACTTGCAGAACTGATGCGTTTTTTTCGCTTGAGCTGTCTCACGCTGGTGTGTTTAGTGAATTGATATCATTAACGCACGGTAACCCCTTGACTGCAGGAACCCAAAGAATTACTTTGCTGATGTAGAGCAGTTGGCCTTCTGTCCAGCCCATTTCATCCCTGGTGTGGAGGCAAGTCCGGACAAGATGCTCCAAGGTCGACTCTTCTCCTATGTGGACACACATCGTCATCGACTGGGTACCAACTACCTCCAGATACCTGTCAACTGTCCCTTCAATACTCGTGTCAGAAACTATCAGAGAGATGGACCTCAGTGTGTCACTGACAATCAGGGTGAGTGTCCTGTCTATCTAAGATATTGACTTACAGTGTTATTGCAGTGTTATTGATTTTTCGATTTGATTAATCTTTTTTTGCATTTTTATAGATTTATGCAGTGATTGACTTTGCATTGTTTCCTGTTTAGTAGTTGTCTTCATTTTTACAGTTTAATTTTACTCTATATAGCATAATCTTCAGTACTTCATCAATAGCTTACACTTTTTCGTTATTATTTATTACTATTTTAAACTTTATTAATCAAGGAAAATAACGTTTTTAATTTATCCTTTATTCCGATTTCTTGTTGCTGTTTATTAGTTTTTGAATAATTGCTTCCGGTTGTTGTTCTGTTCAGTTTATCGATTTCTATAGTAATCAAACGATTTGGCATTTGGCCTTATAATTATCCACAGGATTTAGATTTCAATCCCAGTCATACTATTCAAAATGTGAATGCACAGATCAATTTTTTACTTGGTCCTCGAAAAAGTATAACACTAAAGTCCTTTATTGGAAAATGAAGGTCCTTAAAAACTTGTTAATAAAATTTAACATATTTTTGCTTTAAGGCTTACATTTTGAATGAAATTTGTGCTTCGCGTATTACATAATATTTAACCACTATAACCATTTTTTTGTAATTTTGCTTTGACATTTTTCTAATTTTTCTGTTTGTTTCAATTTTAGTTATCTGTTATAATAAAAGTCTTATACTTATCTAATATATTGTTCTGAATTATGCATAATTGAAGCAGTTATTATTAGTCACTAAGTAAAAAAACAAAATAATCCCACTGAGTTGCAATGAAAAACTAAATAATCCCACTGAGTTACAATGTTTGGAAATTTTTATCTCAGTACCTATCTGAACGCTTGGGTAACTTTCATTTCAACAAGCTTAATGGGCTATCCAACTTCAATCTTCTTTTCAATCAATTCCCACATAAAAGTTCTCTTGAACGTATCCCGTAGGTAGGCTACTCTTAAAGGAGGCTTTTCGGTAAATAAACAATCAGAAGAGGTCAATCTTTCCGAAGACTCACTTGTTGCACGGCGGAACATTTTCTGATTACCTGGAATAACAGAAGAATCTGTAGCAACAGAAAAGAAGAGGAATATTGATGAAACCATCACCACTGATAACGTTAACCTGGAGATCAAGAAAAGAATGTTACTATGTGAAATAAAAGATTTTCAGAAATAACTAGATAAGGCATTGTAAGACGAAAATTCATAAGATGGCGATTACACAATTGAAGTGTTGTACTACCTTACCACACTACATACAAATTATTCATTTCCTTTATTAATAGAGATTTTGATCTAATTGTGTACATGTATTTATTATTATAATATGGTATAATATAACTATGTATTATAGTGATTCGCCTATTGTACTACTCTCTATCAATAATGCATGGGACTTTAAATATACATCAATACTATATGCCATATAATTACTACATTGTTATATTATTACATTACTTCATTGTATAGTTATGTTACATTATTATGATTAATACAGATAATATAACTTTTCACATTTGAGTTGGTCATAAGTGAGATTGAATTAGTCAGCGAATACTACTGTTATCTATCTATGCTATTACGTAAGTAAAATTGATTTAGTCAGAATCTTTTTCATATATGAACACTACTCAATCTGCGATGCAGATTAAAAGAAATAGAGTCGAATAGTAGCGATATATAAATGGATCATCCACAGCAAACATTTGATTTAGTCAAAGTGAAATAAAGTTAGTCATTATGCCGCGTGGTCCATATAATAAAATGAATGAAATAGATCGGAAGCGAATTATAGCCGCATTCGAGGGAAACAGAGACTGGATCCACCTTGGAAATGAGCTCGGCATCAAAAGACAAAGCGTTCGCAATATCATTGTGGCGTTCAGGCAGCATGGAAGACGAATACCTCTACAAAGAGGAGGAAATCGCTAACGAAGTCTCAATGTGAAATGATCGAAACTGCGGTTGGATACATTAAAGAAAATCCAACGATAAGGTCCAATGAGATGCGGGAATCCTTGTTGGCGGACTATCCTCAATAGAATAAATGCACGATCCAAATTATAAGTAGAGCGCTTGACGGACAACTGATTATTCTCAAGCTAGTGCCACATCAATAGAATGTGCCTCGAGTGAAAAAACAACGTTTTCGTTTTACCTATGTCGAATGGATGATGGCTGATGGTCTACAGCATCTTTCTGGATGAAAGGGAATGTAACGTCTGAACAGCTTGAACTCAAGGACGAGCGCCACGTGGACATCGAGCGGTGAGATTAGTTGAAGGTCAGTGTGGACAGAATCTGACAGTGTGCCTTGCGGTTAGTCCAACATGTGGCCTTGTGCACTGGATGTTCGTGAGAGGTGGCATGAACAATGACAGTTTCGTGAGATTTCTTATGGAAATATCTACATTAATCCCCGGAACAATTTTCAATAATTTATAACAATGCTCGGGCTCACAATAACGCACCGGAGATGGCGAAAGGTCACTTCCACCGGAAGCTTCCAACATATTCTCCTTTTTTAAATATAACGGAAAGAGCAATTTCCTGCCTAAAGGCGCCACTGAAACGTTCTCTCACTGCACCTCAAGTTCAGCGAGGATTGGGAGATCGCAAAGCTCCTCAAAATCATCAGATAACCTTACAAGAATATCGGTTACAAATCCTTGAAAGAGCAATAGCCAACAATTTGGACACTAACTTAACATAAATGTCAGCAATGGAATAACCGTTCACTGCAATATGTCCCACTTTGTATTCAATTTCAAGACATATTTGATTAAAACCTAATTTTGCATCTCTATTGTTTGTAAACATTCATCTATTTTTCTACTGTTAATTACATTAATTATTGTATAAACGACTGTGTGTTGTATTTTTGTTTCTGTACACATTGTACATAAAGTTTGTTTGTTTTAATAAAGTAAATCGGGTTAACAATAATAGGAGTATTGTTTGATTTTGACTAAATTAAAATCACTTTGACTAATTCTAATTCATTTTTCTACACATTGATGCTCGATGACTAAATCTATTTCACTTTTAATAAAGTGGACTAAATCTACTACACTTGCAGGTGTGATTTTCGTTCACTGACTAACTCAATCTCACTTATGACCAACTCAAATGTGAAAAGGTATAGTAATTATTATAAAGGCATTGAGACAAGCCTCACAGAAGAGAACGAAGGAGTTAAAATCAGTTGAGAGGAGTCAATCAAAGAAAATGTGAAAAATAGAATTTAACTGATATGACTATAATTGTGACATCAGTAACTTAAATGTTAAAAAATTGAATTGTTATTAATTTTTTTATGATAATATTATTATAAACATATCAGGAATATTCATTTTTTTCTTCGGTTTTAATACTCTTCTAGAAGTTATAACAGAATTGAGTATGACACAAGATATGTATTTAAGGACCCTGCCAAATTCCTGTTACTAACCTGGATAGTTGCCCAAATAATCGAAGTATCGTGAGTTTTATAAAATCCCATCTACCTATCGATTCAAGTATTAATGAAGAGGCATGTTTCCTCTTAAATATACATGTTTGATTTAAATATCATTTCTCTTCTAGGTGTTTGGTTCTATTTCTAATGATTTAACATGTTATTTAATTGTAGCCTTCTTTTTCAATATGTACCTATCATTTGCAACTAATTCAGATATATTGGTTAAATATGTTTTTTAATGAATGCACACATTTTACGGCCAAAACATGGTGTGTCCATCGACCTTATGTTTTATTATTCATAATACAATACATTTTAAAAATCTTATCTTACATTCCTCGTGGCAATGTACTCAGTGTGATGCAATTTATCGTTTGACTTGATTTATAATATTAAGTTTTGGATCACTTTCATTGTGAATGATTGAAGACAAGTTGCAATTACTTTTAGTAATTTAATTATTTAGTCTGTTAAGCTGATATTTCAATTCTGCTAAACTATTATGTTTGTCGGCAAATTATTTTTAATCTCCCTTCTCCTTTTCTGTTTCTCCATCAGAGGGCACTCCTAACTACTTCCCCAACAGCTTTAGTGGGCCCAAAGACGCCCCCAAGTTCAAGGATCACGTGACCACTGTGACTGGTGAACTTGACCGACATAACTCAGCCAATGACGACAATTTCACTCAAGTTGGCGTTTTCTTCACCAAGGTTATCTATTGACATGTTATTTGATGACATTCTATTGGTTATATTATATAACTAATATCATCCAAACAGAAGACAGTATTCACGGTACTTTCGTCAACAATACTACATCATATATTCTAATCGATCAATTAAAAGTTAATTGTTGTTTTTCTGTGTACATATTTGAATGTTGTATATCATATATGTTTAGTGATATACTTAAATATAAGAAATTATAATAAAGTAGCTAAAATAAATATATAAATTAATATTTCTAGTTATAATGTTCATTAGATTTATCTAGTTATCGTTGCATTTCTAAATTCAGACAACTTACCGTGTTTCTTCTATATTTACTACATTAAGTTTTTTATTAAAAAAATTTCTGTAAATAAATTGTATAAAATTGGCCATTCTTTTAGAAATTAATTGTTAATATAAATGAAGTCTTTATTGTCAGAAAATAGTTCGTACTATAGTTTCATACTGCTTGTATACTTCACGTAAGTAGTATAGTTTCGTTAATAATTACTGAGTAGTAGCAAACTGTATTTATCTACTAGACGTTGAACGAAGAGGGACGCAGCCGTCTCATAAGTAACATCGCGGGCCACTTGAAGGACGCACAGACTTTCATTCAGAATCGAGCAGTCCAAAACTTCGGCTCTGCGCATCCCTCCTTCGGAAAACGGCTTCAGGTAAGTGCGCCGTTGATCTAAAATTCCAGACGATGATGCTCAAATATTTATTTAACGATGTTCATTGAATATTTATTGAGGAAGTTGTTCTCGTTATGTTCTATGATATATAATGTTAATTCTTTAACTGAGAAATATTGAAGAAAAACAGGATAATTACCTGTTAATTTTTTGTTGAAGTCTATTATTTAATTTAAAATAAATATTTAAGTCTGAATTGGCATTCATACACTAATAACGATTATTCTGGTCTCAGACTAGTCAAAAACGGATTGAAGCAGTAATGTTTTTGAAGTTCGAATTATAGATTGTTCTCAAAAGTTTTTCTGCAATTTATTGTAACGATTTGACAAATGAATGTGCTATTTACTATATCATTCAATTGTATGATAGTGCGACAAAATGTATTTTTAACTAAATTTCGCCACCAAATTGTATTTTTACCTTGTCAGGGGTATCATTTTTTCATTTAAATGAAATAAATTTCTCAAAGGAATTTTCTAATGCGTTTTACTATTTTTTGTGATAAAGTGAATAATAATAAGCAAGTGAGATGAAATTAATTAATAATTTATTTATTATTATTTATTAATCAATTCTTATATACATATTATATAGAATTGCAATCTAAAATATTTTGCTATTGTGGTCAACATAATATATCATTTCAATGAATGAAATAATTGCTTACTCATTTACATATTATTAGAGTAAGAGTATATTTAAAAATATACCAAATACCTTTTTCGTGAAAATAAAAATCAAGAAATTATCTTGTTTTTGACCACAAACTTACTTCAAATTGTTATGCCATTTTTTCGTTTTTGTCTATATATTTTCAAATATTATCGATTAATACATAAAATTCTTTAGCTATCGGTACAATTAATATAAACCTTTATTCGTTGTATAATTCTTATTTCAGGAGGCGCTAGACGAACATAGGAAGACATCGGGAAAGCTATAAAATATCGATTACTGTAAACAACTGATGATAACCCTCCAGACTCCAGTCATTTTTCTTCAAACTTCGAGTTGATTCATTTTAATATTTGAACACTTATAACGGGTTAATTGATTGCCCCCTTACTTGTTATGTTTTGATAATTTCTATTCTACAGTGAATTTTTCTCTATTGTTTCTTTCCATTGAGCTCTGATTCAGTTTATTTATTCTTTATACCTATGTACAATTAGTCTATAATAAATTTGGCTGATACATTGTGTTTTAATAATTGATTTTCTTTTTCAATGTTATTGTTGTTTTGGTCATGAATTTGAAATACTGACATATTTATTGCTATAAACAGTTAATATACATAAATTTTAAATGTATTTTAAAGCGTTAAATTTAATAACTGGGTGTAAATATTGATCAATAATTTATGGATAATTCATGTATTGTTGTTATTTCACCGCATTATAAAGATGTAGTAAAATATCGTTATAATTCACCAGGGTTCCCGCGGTCCTGGAAAATCCTGGATTTCCATTTTTAAAAGTCCAGGTCTGGAAAATCCTGGAATTTGGAATATTTTACTGAAATTCCTGGAATATCCTAGAATTTCAGACATTATCAGTAAAATTTATATTTTTGTATGCATATGTATGGTAAGCCCCTGTATATTAAAATTTTACATGTTTAAATGCTGTAACAATTTGTTTTAAAAATAAAGTGGGTGGAACGGATGGCTATGAGGTCAACAGCAATTGCTCAGCACACTGTGTGAATACTGTTTAGAAAATAATTTTGTTATAGATTTTATTTATTTTAAAAAGTTAACTTTAAAAGACTAGAATAAATTTTAAGTGTAATATTTAAATGATGATGGCCTTTAAGGGGAGGAGGAGGCCGCATTAAAAAAAATTAAACATGTTATTATTCATCACAAAAGCATGGGAACCCTGACATTTGATTTTTATTTTTTGGATCTGGATTTTTTGGATATTACATAAAAAGCGCGAGAACCCTGTTCACAAAATTTTGCATAAACAGTTATACGAGATCTTAGTATCGTGTGTCTTTTTTGAATAAAACAATTCATTTGTCTTATCTTCTTTGTATCCTTCTAAGTAGAAATAGAATTATTAGCCTCGTCAGATTGACGGAATAAATATCATGGTTGGTATTTTACAAAGGCAAGCGATTATTTTTCGCTACAAGGGAGATTTTAGATCAAACTCTAGCAAAATACTTGTATTACCTTATGATATATGTAACTCATAATATTATTCAAACCTTTGACCATGATAAAGTAAAAATTGCTATGGAATATTATTGCTAAAGTTTTAACTCAGTAAATTTTAATGCTTGCTGTTTGGAGTAAATTTTACAATAGAAAAATGATGCTGTTTTTATTTTAAATGTAAATGACAATAATTTCCATTTTTATGCAAATTAGAGGAATAGATGGAAACGGTCTAGTATGCATTGTATATGTAATGTTATTCATTAGTATAATTCTTAAAAGAGTATAATATATAACAATTTATTACCATAATTATACATGCAATATATGTAAAAGAAATATATATATATAAAGATTTTCAAAGTGCGATTATGAAAATATAAATTTTACATAGTAATATAACACTTTTATAATGTGTAGGAATGTATTTTATAGAAACGACAAATTTATGGGTTTTAATAAAATACAGCAAAAAAAATTCAAGTTCAATCTTTATTATTTTGTGTAAGAATACATTTTTTTAATGTAATGTGTTTTGAGACATTGTCAAGTTACAGTCAATTCCGCATGTATCAAAAAATATTTTTACAGTATGTAAGTTCCACAACGAATAGAAGAATAAAGACGAGTATCAATACAAATGGGGAAGCTATATAAAGGATTATTATGAATTGTCTGAGCCAGACTCCAGTTGCTTATATGCTACAGCTTGATTTTTAGGCAGTGCTAATATAAATATGGCTTTCTAAGCTTAATACTTGCAATAAATTGATGATGCGTTCATATCGTATTTTACAGCGGTACGAGAGATGGGGGCCGTTGATTGAACAAAGTTGAAACAGAGTTGTCCAACTCTCCCCGAATTGTTACTAATTTACGTTATAGTAGTATGAAAGTTTCATTTTTGTTTTGTTTTATAAAGATATGTTTGTCATTATTGTGATCATTTGTTTTGTTACAATAAAATTTCTTTGAATTGTAAATAACCTCAGACACTATTATGAAATACTGTAAATGATCATTAATATTGTTATGTAAAGTTATATTAGGTAAATATTGAAACTTAGTTAGTATTGTTGATAAATTCTGATATGATCATAAAATAAATATCGAATCCAATTAAGGAGTTAATTGTTATATATGAATATCCCAAATATATAAAAGGGTATATTTCCTACATACTCCCTATAATACATAAAATAAGATCCAAATATAAATCAAATAATTATGCAGGTTATGTAGATGTAATTATGGTGTATGCGAACTATATATTAGTATCTAAAACAAAATGGAATATCATTTTTAGTGTTTCGAGTCCCTTGAAGCAATATCTCTGAAATGAGAAGCAGACATTTTTTGTAACTCGATCATATATAATACTGCTATAAAACCTTTGAAATAGTACAATATTATAAAATCTATATTAATATTAAAATACATCTCCATCATGTAAACATAAATAAAAACATTTTTTAAATATTAAGAACAATATCTAAGAAATGTAAACATATAGTATGTATATAATATGTAGTAATGGTTTAAATGGGCTCCATTAATTACAAAATATAAGCAGTTAAATTAAAATCGTTTATAGATTTTATTTTAATTATTATATTTTAAATCATCTAGACTATCTACATATTCAATAGTATTCTATTTTAAACCGTAGTTATAGAATATAATATAATATATTAAGTGGATTTTTCATAGCAGTAAGATAGATGGTATACTTTTTGATGAAACATTGTTTTTTTTATATATCAGATGTATAGGTAATATACCTATGTTTATAAAGTACATAAAAAATTTCTTTACATTTCTCAGAATTATAGGCAAACTAAATAAAATGTGCTAATAGTAATACAAAAATTAATTAAGCATTATTAATTGCACTGAAAATTTGAAATATAACTTTCCATAGAAAATTAACATTTCCACTTACACAAAAGGTATTACGTCACTTGTTGTCCGGGTTCTCTGTTGAAGGATACTTTGTCGTTTGTTGTAGAAGAAGAAGGCCAGTGGTCCACCGATAAAGATGAGAACCACCCAGAATATTAGCACAACCTCCAATTTATATAGTTTATTAACGAATTCTGAAGTGAGAAATTCAAGGATATACCTAACTTATTTTGATAGATAGGCAATTAAAGGCAATATAAGATTAATTGTGATAATATTTGCCATTTGTAATGAATTAACGAATAGCATTTAATTTAGCCATATAATGAATGGTTATTAATGAAATGTAATTCAAATTAATTATTAGAAATAAAACGATATTCTAAATAATAAATTGTTTTTTTGAAAAAGGCATAGGTATAATGTGTATACATATAAGTAGGTACATCATTTAGAAAATATATATGTTTCAATTATGTAATATCGGAATCATTTGCATATATTCAAAAAAATTCTTCATGATATTTGTTTTATATAGCAGCGTTTTTACTTTTTTTAATCCCATATACACACACACATGTATTAAAATATATTATTGTATGGCATTAGTAAAAAAAGTCTATTTAATACAAATAATTAATGATAATCATTGAAATATAAAAAGGTTATCGAATTGAATAAATTTAAGTAAAATTTGAATTTACATTTTATTATAATTGATTAAAATGTATCATTTAATTATAAAAATAATTATGTATTATATATTAGTTAAACATATTTATGAGATTAGTTTTATTATAGATATTCGCAAAAAATTATAGGTCGAAATAAAGAATAAAGTAATGATAGCATATTTTTGATTATTGTAAATTCCAAAAATCATTTATGTTTACTATTTTGTGCGACTGAAGAGGAAATGCCTAGTAATCCCAAAAAATAAGTTGGATGGCATCGTTTGGTTACTACGACAACAATCAAACTACTGTTCTGGAAGGAGGTCGGTATCTGTAGGGGCTTGTCCGACTTGTAAGAAGCTCTATCATTCGTTGATTGGACTTCTGAGAATTTTACGACGTTAAACAAGCGACAGGATTTTATCAGTTCTTTCATAGGCTGAAGATCATTTTCGGTGAACAGTTGCTGTAGAGATGTAGAGAATTGATAGTTAAATTGTACGAACATTATAATAAAAATAAAAAATGACAATATCATAACAGGTGTGCTTATTATTTGATTCGTTAGGGTCTGAGAAATAAATATATCAAATCGTGTTCTGTACATGAACCACGTGAGTGAATGAATAATTATGAGGGAAATTTATTTAGATTGGTTACAACAAACGATATATTTTTACTCGGGGCTAAAAGCCTGTTTTGGCAGTTGATAGATAGGAGAGATAGATCCCAAATCTTGCAATATCTCATTTGTTTGGATAGGTATCGAGAAACAGTTTTCCCTGCCAGAATTTTCTGAGAAATTCACGTATCCTAATTTAAAAATTAAAGTCTTGATAAGATATGCTTGAATTAAGTAGTATTTTTTATTTATAAATTCCGTTGTATTTATTGATTTCTGTGACTTAGACTAATGTTGTTATTGATTCATTTCTGTGATCTATTTTGATTTTCTACTGAACCACACCTCCTTGTGTCAGTCTCGGTAACATTAGCCAAGGAGATATTTTCTATAATATAACACATAGAAAAAGAAAGAAAAAAACTTTAATTCCTATGATCTGGATCACATCTAGAGCCAGGTAAGACGTTTTAGTTAAACGTTTTTGTTAAATATCCTCTTTAAGAAATATCACTATTGATTAATATATTGATAGATTAAATTCTTAGTCATATATAAAGGCAGGAGAATTTCACCGGCAGTATAGGTATAATTCAGCCGCAACTTATCATTTTGTATTTCTAAATATTTGATCTTAAATGACCCCATTGCTAGGAAAGATATAACAAAACGGCCACAACTGATTCAATAGGCCATGGTGGCTGCTAAGCGATTCCAAACTTTCAAGATAATTGGATAATTTATTACTGAGACATAGCTATTTTAAATATGTTTATACTTTCTATTCATTATAAAGCTTTCATTGATTTGAGCGTCGTGCGTAGGAACTTATGCGACATACTGTAGGAATAAAGTATTCATGTTTGGAGTACACTTATGCAATCATTTAAAAGCTTACATCTGATGGTTTAGCTGCATCCACATCGGAACCGAAAACAAGGTACTGATCACAGCGTTGTGACTTCAGATCGACACTCATCAGCTGATTTGATTTCTCGTTTTGTACTTGATCAGTCCTATTCTTTGGAACGATTATCACTATGTAGCGTAAATCAGTATTGCTAAGTTGACTTTGATTCCAGGAGACATTGAGAAGGCCTTTGGGTGTACGAAGGGCTGTCATCTCCTTCATAAATGTAGTTATGTTGGCTATATACAAAGAGAAAGAGATAGAGAGGAGAAGGAGGGATTATTACCTTGAAAGAAACGAGCAACCAGATTGTCGAATATATTAAATTATATTATACCTTTAGAATAATAATATAGCATATTAATGATCAATAGGATTTAATCTCAAAATGTACTACACGTAATTTTGAAAAATTAATAATGCGATAATAATCATTTTAATATTAAAACATTTTTTAATGGAATAATATTATGACTATATTGAAGCTTAAATCAGTACATAAACTATATTTAGTTCATTTTTATTTAAAAATGTCATAGAGAATCCTATAAAAATGCTCACTTTAACTATAGATAATACATAAGGAATAATTCAAGTAGTACTGCGAGTATAGTTCTAAACCAACTTTATAGAACTTTTAGGGAACATATTTTCTCATGTCAAATTAACAAAAGTTCATTAAAGTGTTTTAATTTTCCACATTTTTGCTACATTTTTTTCATATAGGTGCTCAAAGCTAAAAATTTATATTACTACTAATACAAAACGTTGATATCACAACTAGACGTAAATGGCTTAAAATATTATATTTATTTCCAAATTTGCTCTGCTCTATTTCGCATTCAATAAATGTGAGCATAATTTAAGCTTCACAGCTTAAAATTCATCTCCCAAGATTCTGGGATAATGAATATAATCAATGAAAACGCGCAATCCAAAACTGCGTTTGTTTGTTTTATTTAATTAAGTCATCGATCTCAGTAATATCAGTCATTATACATTATTATCAACGCCATAGATAGTTGTTAATATACTAATTTCATAAAATCTATTTTTCTTTATGTCATAGAAACTTATGGAACATACTGTATATTATTGGTTTATAGTCTTTGGTCTTGAGTTTATAGTATTTATTTGATCAATAGTAATGGATTAATGACAACCAGAAGGGAAATTGGATACCGTAGTGTAGGTATAGACGAATGGCAGCAAAGGATGAAATAAATGATTATGTTGTACAACGCCACGCATAACAATCTCATTCAAGTAAACTAGCACGAATATCGATTGCTTCAAATACGTCTACTAAACAGCACTACATAAGCGATTCGAGCGATTTCCTATCTACAAAATGTTAAAAAGGTCCATATGAACCGAGCAAAAATACCTATTATTACAATCGATTTGATTAATTTTTCCTTCTAGTAACTATAAATACTTTTCAGTGATTTGATCTCGGTTTCGTCTTCGAAAATAATACAATTAATTGAGGGTGAAGCACGAATCAGATCTCACCATTCCCTGTTTGTATACAGATTGTCTGCGAAGATCGGGTATTGTTCTCTCCTTCAACACGGAAGCACCATTTAGTGCAATAGTGCAGATCCTGTACAGTGAACGAGATGGGTTTCCCGTTTCTCGTCGTCTTGAGAGAGGAGACGGTGTGACGGAGGCGAAAGATTGGTGTTTGAGAACAATTTGATTTGGTTCTTGGTTGTTCAACTCTTGACTTGAGGAGGAGGAGAGGGTTGCAGGATTCTACCCAGCTGATGGTGTATCTTGGGTTCGCTTGTAGAGTGCTCAAAGGGTCGTGCCACTTGAGTTCTACGCTGTTTGGTGAGGCGAGGGTAGCACTTAGGATGGTAATTTGGGTCAGATCTGTATAGGGAGAAAAAACCTCAATTCACAAACGTCCGATAGGATATATATATAAAATAACATAGCATCTAAGAGTAGAATTACAAATCAATCAATAGTTCTTATCGAGCCAGTATGCGAGAGTATTTCGTTAGGTAGTAAATTTGATTTAATTAGTTTATACTTGATTGTATTTGTTTTTTTATCGGTGGCCTAACAATAATTTTTGAGTATATTTTAAATGTTTTTATATAATATAAACCATTATTTAAGCACATCTAACATTAATACAATTGTTATCTGCATAGGAGTAGTAGGGCAGGTGTGACTCTACTTCACCCCCCCCTGGCAACAAGACTCCATGGCAACACAAATTTTGCGCCAAATTCAAATTTAAAAGTGCGCGGGATTGTGTGGCGCCAAATTCAAATTATTAATTATTTTTATCTATT
>JAYRBW010065675.1:0-28754 GCA_036023295.1 Invenusta paracnida | reverse complement strand
AATCACCGTCTCGATTAGTGTCACCCAATCGTTCCGATCCGATTGCTTTACGGCCTCAAAATGCCACTGCTGTTGATAAATTGATATCACGATGAATTCGTGTCCGCCAGATACTGTCCATTCAAACCTATGTGTATTTAGATAAATATATTCCTAATTAGGCTGTCAATAACGTTTTATTTTTAGTGATCTTATCTTAGTGTGTTAACTGATAACTTTTTCAGATTTTAAAGATTGTATTTGTAATCTGTTATTATAAATATATTTTTATTTCACATAATAATAGTTTTATTTTATGGGTTTGTTAGTTCCATATATTATTTAATTAATATTTTTAAATTTCGTTTTTTAATTCTTATATTTAATTTTAAAAATATTACCTTTTTAGGATGTGGATGAAAATTCTTTACCCCCAGAAGAAGCTCGCGAACGGAAGATCATGATTCTCTTGCTCAAAATTAAGAATGGTACTCCACCCATGCGCAAGGCTGCTCTCCGCCAAATCACTGACAAGGCACGAGAGCTGGGTGCCGGTCCCCTGTTTAATCAAATACTTCCGCTTCTTATGTCACCAACATTAGAAGACCAAGAGCGTCATTTACTTGTTAAAGTTATTGATCGTGTTCTCTATAAACTGGACGATCTCGTTCGGCCATATGTGCATAAAATCCTTGTGGTTATTGAACCTTTACTCATTGATGAAGACTATTATGCACGTGTCGAAGGCCGTGAAATTATCTCTAACCTTGCTAAGGTGAACCTTTTCAGTTAATATATTTTGATTTATATGTATACTATTTAAATTGTATATAGAAATGATGTATTATATGTAATTAAGAAAACATGTAATTATTTCCAACAGTTGTCTTTTTGAATAGTAAATTACAAAAAATTCATTATAGTTACCTCGATTAAATTATATATATGTCTATACATTTTTTATTAAAAGCTCCTGTTATTCATAATAAACACTAGAATTAATTTCAATAATCTTTAATCAAAGTGATTATTGTGAATAAGAGGAATAGTTATCGGAGTTATTATTGTATTGAAGAGTCTAGTTATAATATATGATATATAATTAACCTAAATTATGCATAATTAGGGCTGTATTATATTTTTATTTATAGGCTGCTGGTCTTGCTACCATGATTTCTACTATGCGACCCGATATTGATAATATGGACGAATATGTGCGAAATACAACAGCTCGTGCTTTTGCTGTTGTTGCTTCGGCTTTGGGGATTCCAAGTTTGCTGCCTTTTTTAAAAGTATGTTCTATTGGTAGCTTTTTAATAGCAACCTTAATTTTGTAACCAAAGGAGTGGATAGATTGGTTGTCATTTAGAATTTTACGTTTATTCTGGATATGTTCAAAATGTTAAATACTGCTATTTTACCGCTTACCAATTATTTTAGCATTTAATAAGTATGAGGTTTCGTAATATAAAACCTGTTACAGGGTCATTCCCATCTAAATATGGAATTTTAAAGAAAAACATTTTTTATACAGGAATTCAATTTGTTGTGTAATAATTATAAACACTAATTATATGTGGTAGAATAAAGTTTTGAAAAAATAGATCCGCATGTCCCTGTTTGCTCTGCCTACCTTCAATTAAGCGGCTGTATTTTATTTTGCCCTAGTGTAATTATTCTAGTCGACAATTTATTTAAAATTGTGTAAATTAAGTATTATATACTTATTATATACTTATAGAGTTTTAATCAGAAGTCCAAAAAATACACCATAACTTCTTTCGTCTCTTGTACTATTCATAATTATTAACAATACTTAATATTATGCTCCAATTACAGTGTACATAATATATGTGTTTACTTTATAATAAGAGTTGTCAAACTTTATTGATATTAACATTAATTTTTATTTTATGTGTATTTATAAATTCTATGAGTTCTATGTATTTTTGTTTTTAGATATGTATTAGATATTAGATATTATACCAATATATTTAAGGTTTTAGTGCAGATACGTTCACTAAAATGTATTGTCCGGCCATATTTGTTAATGCTGATAGTGATATAAATAATAAAAAATAATAGACCACCTGAATTTTACTGTTTTAATGTAGAACTACGTGAAATTTATACATTGTTCTGGCATATTCATTGATTCATAAAATGTGTCTATCATTAATGTTATAAATTATTAAAACATTTTTATAAAAAAAACACAATATTTAATAAAAAATGTATTTGCTTTTTTCAGGCTGTATGTAAATCGAAGAAATCTTGGCAAGCTCGACATACTGGAATTAAGATTGTCCAACAGATTTCGATTCTGTTGGGTTGCGCTGTACTACCACATTTGCGAAGTTTAGTTGAAATTATCGAACACGGGTTGGTTGACGAACAACAAAAGGTGCGGACTATCACTGCTCTTGCATTAGCTGCATTGGCTGAGGCTGCTACTCCTTACGGTATTGAGTCCTTTGATTCAGTGCTTAAGCCTCTCTGGAGAGGTATTCGTACACACAGAGGAAAGGTAAGAAGGAATATCTTTGTTTTCTTTATTTCGGTGAATATAATAATTAAGTTATTAACTTACATTTTCACTATTTCTCTTTATTCCACTAGGGGTTGGCTGCTTTTTTAAAAGCCATTGGTTACCTTATTCCACTGATGGACGCTGAATACGCTAATTACTATACTCGAGAAGTGATGCTTATTCTTATTCGAGAGTTTCAATCGCCGGATGAGGAAATGAAGAAAATCGTGTTGAAGGTAGTGAAACAATGCTGCGCTACTGAGGGAGTAGAACCTGAGTACATCAAGACAGAGATCTTGCCTCCTTTTTTTCGACATTTCTGGAATCAGCGAATGGCTCTTGATAGACGTAATTACAGACAAGTAAGTTTTTAAAATATAGTGATATGCTCTTTTTTGTAGTTTTTCCGGCTGAACATTAATTATATTTGCATTATGTCTTTCTCAATTAAATTTCATGCCTTAAAATAGAAATTATTTTGTGGTAGTAGAGAATATTGATTGTTATTTATTTCATGTAGAAATAAATCAAATTGTTTGGATAAACATAACAAGATATATTTAATCCTAAGGAAATCCTATATGTGACTATAGATCGCTGCCGCTTGGCTTCTAGAACATTTGGCCTCTGTCGTTTGACCGCCAGTAGTAATCCATGCATATACTTAATAGGTTAAATTAATTTTCTGGGATAATTTCTAGACATGCTATTAACATATTATATAATATAGACGTTAATGTTTAATAAACAGATTAGGAGCACGAACCATTCATGCTATTATAACATTTCATTACAGTAGCATAAATTATATGTATGAGGGTATAACAGCCATGTATATAATATACATAGCAAAATATATTATTAACAAAAACGGTTTCAAGCTTAGGTATTATCTAATTAAAACTTAGCCAGTTATGTTACTGAGGCATAACATTATTTTGGATAGGATTATTTTTCATATTGTTTTTATTTCAAAAAGAGCTATATTTTCGTTTAATCAAATTTCGTTAATGTATTATAATATAATAAATATTTAGTTATAAATATAGTATTATACTATAAAATATTATTCTGATAATAATTTGTAAAATATGTTATCTTACCACGTTCAACGAGAAATATTTTACTAATCTAAAAAAATATGTTTTAATTGTTAAACAATGCATGTTGATGTATAGGCTATAATTATTATTAGACAGTATAAAAATGTAATATTAAAAATTCGATTATTGAACAAATGAATTATTTCTAAAAATGTTTGTACATAAAATAAATATTTTGTATATCAAAAATTATTTGCAATATTAAATACAGATATTTTAAGTGTATATTAATTTAAAATAACTAATCTTTTATTCTTCGTGTTTTTTTTACATGTTCCATTTTAGAAAGTCACCTATATTTTTATGACTATTTGGTATTACGAGAGAGCTTCAATAAGTTCTCGGAGTCGATATAAAAGCAATACCCCACAGCTATAACATATATGTATTTTTATAAAAATAATAGAAACGTCTAAAATATTGATTAAAATATCAAGTCAATATCTCTACGGATATCTTCATAATTCAAATTTAGAAAAACTACAAAATAGTACTTGAAACATTGCATAAAATATGAATGTTAACCCCAAAAAGTAAAAAGGCAAAAAAAAAGATTTTATATGATTTAAAAAGACGTGACTGTTAAGGAAAATATTCTTAAACTGTTATTGAAATTTTAATTTTAATACTTTATTCGTTTAAGATAAAAATGTATATATTTTTAATTTTGGAGTTAGATTTACTCTTTCTATCGTGTTTCTATTACTATTTTGACATATAATTTTAAAATTTGAATTATGAAGGTATCCACGGAGATTATATCTAAAATGTTCACCAATATCTTGTTAATAAACTTAAAATATTGTTCGTAAAACTAGGTGCATAGATTACATAGGTAGGGTATTGCTTTGACATCGAGTCCGAGATCTTTTGAAGCCCTCGCGTATATAATTGAGATAGTCGTATTGTGTTTTAACTGTTGCCAAGTAAATTATAGTTTAATAAATGTTTGTGGACATAATTTTAACAATAAAAATCAGGTTTTAAGCTATGGAAAGTTATGTTTTTAGATTCTGATTTTTAATTAATGTCAAGAAGAATTTATTTCTTTAATTTTAACTTTTATTGTTTAGAAAAGCTATTTGATTGTCCTTAATCTGTAGAAATGTTTTATCACCCCATTTTAATTTATGGATACATTTTCTTATCCTTTTTATAGCTGGTTGACACTACGGTAGAGATCGCAAACAAGGTGGGACCCTCTGAGATAATTACTCGTGTCGTGGATGATCTCAAGGATGAGTCTGAACAGTATCGAAAAATGGTGATGGAGAGTATTGAGAAGATCATGTCTAACCTTGGTGCTGCCGAGGTTGATTCACGTCTGGAGGAACAGCTCATTGACGGCATACTTTACGCTTTTCAAGAACAGACTACAGAGGTTAGAATGTCGTTAGTTATAATGCATATGTATTTTATTAATCCAGTTATGTGTAGTATGCAAATTCCTTAGTAAACATTGACTAGACAAATAAATAGTAAAATGTATGACTCCACAAAAAAATAAATTACCTTTATATAACTTTTATTTTGTTTAGATGGCTAAAGATTTGTTGTTAAATTGTGGAGTTTCGTTGTTTTTAGTAATATTTTTCAGTCTGGTTTGTATTATGTCTACGTAGTTTTTTTTTACTTGTTTTAATCTTATCGTTAACAACATTATTTATATTATTTATATGTTACATGAGACACACAAAGTCTATATCTATTTTTCGTCTATCTTTTAAATTAGGACTCCGTAATGTTGAATGGATTCGGTACTGTTGTCCAGTCGTTAGGCAAACGTGTAAAGCCCTATCTACCCCAGATATGCGGTACTATCCTTTGGCGATTAAACAATAAATCTTCTAAAGTGCGCCAACAGGCTGCTGATCTGATTTCTCGAATCGCTGCGGTGATGAAAGTGTGTCAGGAGGAAAAATTGATGGGTCATTTGGGTGTAGTTCTTTATGAGTATCTCGGAGAGGAATATCCCGAAGTACTTGGTTCCATTCTGGGCGCTTTAAAAGCAATTGTCAATGTGATTGGAATGTCTAAAATGACACCACCTATCAAGGACCTCTTGCCGAGATTGACTCCCATTCTGAAAAACAGGTAAACGCTCGATTTATATAATACAATTTTTTGTAAATTTTTGTTTCCTGTGTTGAATGTTTGTTTTTAATTTTATGTAATGAAATGTAATAACGAGCATTGTATTTTTGTAATATAATCCTGTAGTGAACGGTCGATTTGCACGCGTTCCCAAAAAGTGTCTTGTATATATATTTTTATAATTTGACAATTATAGTACACGTTTATCTAATCATTTTTCGCATAATTCTTTATTATATGCTGCCATTGTTAAATTGACTTAATATAATACAATGAAAGAGATGTGGCTGCAACAGGTTTATATACATATATATATATATAAGTATTATAATATGTATAATAATAAGTAATGTAATAGTTTCACAACTTAGTATTATAATTTGATTAATAATTATAATATTATTCATTCACGTTTATTGTGTTGTGTGCACGTTTACGAAATCATTATGTAAAAAAAACTGTAATATTATATTCCCGTTTAGGCATGAGAAGGTGCAGGAGAATTGTATTGATTTGGTTGGACGAATAGCTGATCGTGGGTCGGAAAATGTTTCATCTCGTGAATGGATGAGAATATGTTTCGAGTTGCTCGAGCTTCTTAAAGCGCATAAGAAATCTATTAGACGAGCAACAGTCAATACATTTGGCTACATCGCTAAAGCAATCGGACCTCACGATGTTCTTGCTACACTACTCAATAATCTTAAGGTTTGTGTCTTGTCATAGTCAAAAATCATAAATGTCTTAACAAAATGAAGTTATTATAATATGTACTTGAGGTTTCTATATTATATTGTAAACAAATCCTGTAAACTTTATATAAATAAACTGTAAAATAAATATGTATTTAATTAATAATTTGAATTGTTTCGTAGGGCAAGTTATCCAACAGTATAGTATTTACCATTATTTTGTCATAAAAAACAAATAGGAAACATAATATTAAAAATTAATCTTTTGATTTATTAGTCTCGTTTTACTATAACATAATACCTTTTTCTAGTATAGAATATTAGTTTACACTAGTTGTAATTTGCATTGCATGTTGTATATTGGTTTACATTATATTAACCACACATTGCCTTCTTAAATTAGGTCCAAGAGCGTCAGAATCGTGTGTGTACTACAGTGGCCATCGCAATCGTTGCTGAGTCTTGCAGTCCATTTACTGTTTTGCCGGGTCTAATGAATGAATACCGTGTTCCTGAGCTCAATGTCCAGAATGGAGTTTTGAAATCACTCTCTTTCATGTTCGAATATATTGGGGAAATGGGGAAGGACTATATTTATGCTGTAACTCCGCTATTGGAAGATGCACTTATGGATCGGTAAAAATCTCCACACTAATTTTTACTATTATAATTATAGTTCTTTCTTGTTTTTAAACTAGAATCAGTCATATTTTAATACATAGATGGAGAATGTTTTATGCTATCAAAAGAAATATGTTCCCTTGCTTTATTTTCTCTATTTTTATTTAGTTCCATGATTATTGTTTATCGCTTGCCCGTTAGTAATAATATGTAATATATGGTCTAATACACTATTGTATTTAATTCATGGGATATATCAAATACTATTCTTATATCTAAAACATATTACTATGTATGTTAGCTATATATTAAAAAACCCACAATGTAGACTTAATGAACACTTAATGTAAAAAACACTGTACATAACTCAACATAATATGTAACCCATTACAGTTTTAATATATGCGTAAATTAAACGTTAAGCTGTACATTTGATTTTAATAACCGTTTTTACTATTAAATAATGTGGATGAATTATTTTTACAGTGATTTAGTCCATCGACAAACGGCCATGTCCGCGGTAGGCCACATGGCACTTGGCGTCTATGGGTTCGGTTGTGAGGATGCCTTAATACATCTCCTAAACTATGTGTGGCCAAATGTGTTTGAGACATCACCTCACATTGTTCAAGCATTTATGTCCTGCATTGAAGGAATGCGGGTCGCCCTCGGCCCCAACAAGCTACTTCAATACGTTCTTCAGGTGAGCATTCAATCAGTTGATTATTGCAAAAAAATAAAGCATATTTGTGTATTTCCTTTAATTTGTTAACGAAAAATTAGAGATGAAATCCATTAATTTTTACAGAAATAAGTTATGTATATAAATTTATGAAATTTCGTTTCAATTTTCATTTTTTTATAAATTTTACAAGACTCTCGAAATAAAGTGACCTACATATCAATACCAACAAATTAAAGAGTATAGCGGTGGATACACAGTAACTTACTTTATATACCCCCCTGATATTGTTGTCTATTTTTACTACTTTGTCATTGATACTTAAATATTAAATTGTTGTTTTGCTTTTAGGGACTTTTTCACCCAGCGCGTAAAGCTCGTGATATGATGTGGAAAGTTTATAATACTGTATACATTGGCAACCAAGATGGACTAGTTTACGGCTGTCCACGTATTCCTGATGACGATAAAAACCCCTATGCTCGCTATGAATTGGATTATGTACTGTGAAATCAACCTTTCTATGTTTACAATTGTTCATAATGAGTTTGTTTTATCATTAAATCATTAATTAATTTACTGTTCTCTTTCATCCCAATATTCTCTTTCTCCATTATAATGTCATTATTCCATCACTTTTATTTATTAAGATTTTGACTTGTGTAATCGTGGAGTGTACCCTTTGTGGTTTATAATAAAATAAAATAAAAATTTGTAATTGCTTCTATCTAACATAAACTTTTATTTACTAACGTTAGCTTTAATAAAGTTTAGTTTTTTTTTAAATTTGAATAGCTTTATAAGTTGAAATATCATTCAAGCCTGAAAGTTTTTTTAGTTACTACATAATAATTTAATAAAAATAGTTTTTAATTTTTGACAATTATTAAATTGTTTTAATTGATTAATCATATGCAAAATTGTACCTTATAATACAAACCTTAGCTCAACGGACTAAAACATGTTAAAAATTCAGAATCTATAAAAAATATACATTTAAATATTAGTATGTTTTTGAAATTAAAATTCCGGGTTGCTGAGGCAAAATTTAAGTTCTTATCAATTGCTATAGGGGTCGATTTTTTGTTTTTAAACTTCATTTAAACGAATATTATATACGATTTCTTATATATATTCAGCAGTACGCTCACTTATGGGAAATATATATAGGTACCTACGTACCGGAGCAAAAATAATCTACCAATTATTTTCTTTCATCTAATCACACTTATATTCTGTCTATATGGTACACCTACTATAGGTGCGTGTAAAAAGTTTTTGTCAAATTCAAGCGAACAATATGTCTATACATAGCAGGGACTACAGTACATAAAGTATTGCATGATACATATATATAGTCAAGGATTATATCAATCGTCTATATTTGTTAGAATATGTGCTTGTCAAGAACTGTTTCTAAAGTTTTGCCACAATACAAATTTTAATTAAAATTTCAAACTGAAATTACAGCCTATTATATTTAGGTATTCATTATTTATGTAAGTTCCAAAAATTTCTTCAACTCGAGGAAATACTTTGTCGAGGAACTCAACAAGAATTTCCTCGAACGTTTTAAAAGAATGTCGCTTAATAATATTTATAAGTTTATAGAGTTTATAGAATTTCATTGTACGCAAAAAGCGAACTTGTATACTCCCCTTTCTTCGACAAATGATAAGGCCGGGGCTGTCCTAAAATTACGTCACGCTTCATTCACGATTTTTTTACCCTCGTCACAGATCGTCACATTTTCCGCAACCCTCCCTCCAAAATTAGGTCACATTTAGCACTACCCTCCCTCTCCATCTCCATTAAATAATTCACTGAGATTGTTATAATATGTAAAATAAATATTGACCTTTAAATATTAAAATGGAATCCTTGACTCAATGAAAATTCACGAGAAGTTGGTGTAATATTTACAAATGTATTTTTCATTAATTGAAAATCTATAATTAATAGGAAGAAAATGTATTCAAAACAATATATAGGTATATCAAATACCAATTTGAAATAAAATAATTCACAATAAACATACTATAACTTACAAAAGGTTTGATCAACGATTTTTGTACAAAAGCATCTTCCCAAACAGATTGTCTATTTTCGATTTCTGTTATTGGGGTTCCAGAAAGAAAGGTATGCATACAAATATGTTGTTATTAAACAATAAATATATTTGTAGTAGAATAAATGAGCATCTAGAAATACTTTAAAATGCATTGTTGAGGTGTTTAAATAATTTTGATCTGAACCATGATCTACATTGGGTCCAATAATAATATAAAATTAAAAGCTTTCAGAAATTATTACCATAATAGTAATCATAAAAAGCCAAATAAAATATAAAGTTTTCATTAATTATGAAATACATTACCTTAGACCAGAAGGATAATAATGGTGCTTTTATTATGCATTTCTTTTTTCTTCCATTTTTCCAATTATTTTTTCACTGCTTCGTTAAAAGTTTTATTATATATACCATATATTATTTATAATATTGTTTAATGCAAATATTAGTTTTACTTTAAACTAATATCAAGACTTAAAACGATTATTTTAATGCAATTATATACGTTGAAAACGATTATGTTCATCGACCATTATAATTTCTGAACAGTGCAAAGGAGAATCATACAGGAAAGTTTTTGCAGTTTTCAAAATCGCTAATTTTTTTTTATTAATCGAATTACACATTTAAATTATGCGAATTATGTAATGCAGTTATGTAACAAATAAATAATATTGAAAAAAATTGTTTTCAAAATATAATAATTAACTTGAATTAATTCGATTCCACGGAAAAAAGTAACACATTTTCTTTCTTCCCAGTTTTAAACAGAACTTATTAAGAAAAGGTAGAAATAAAGCTTAAGGCGAAACGTCGTTGTATCAAATATACTACCTTAATACCCGTAAACAGTGTTCTGACACCAACTTTCTACCTTTTCTTAAACTATGGGTATTGCCAACAAAGCACAACAGATTGTAAGAACTTATTAATTCTAAATAAGACATCTTTAGAATAAACAAGATTAATATATCAATTCATTTTTATATTTATACATATTTTATAATTGTGCAACATTTTGAAAAATGTTAAATGCATATATTTATAAACAAACTATAGATTAGTTTGATCATACTAATAATAAAACTAGAAATACATATGGGTAAGTACATAGAAGCAAAAAATGACATACAAAAACATACATTTTTACACTATAATACATACCAAAAGAAGGCTAGTTCCGGCAGTGTTCATGATAGAATTCGTTGAACCTCTGATTACACTGAATAGGTGGGAGGCCCTCAGCATCCAGAATGCGTGAACACTTTGCACATCGCATGGAGAAGAGCTGTCGACAACTGTTGAGCCAAAAAAAGTAAGCCCGCACTCCTGTGGCCACAAATTGGGGGTTGAAATTGAGAGTGCACACACGCGAATTATTGGTCACCTTCTGGAAAACCCGGTATCGACTGGGTGTGTACAGGTCCAATACCTGACCTCCTTGGGAAGGATCAGAAGAGGTGGTAATTGCGTTTATGCCTGGTCGGTAGATGGACTCGTCCAGGCCTCGGATAATTGCGTGTTCAATAATCATACCACGGAAGACAATCAGCGCCTGCATTACTTCGTGCACCTTAATATAGACAACACAAGATTAACAATTAGCTTCATTTAACCTTATAACAATATAATGATGAACTAAATAATCAATATATTGTAATTACTAATTCAACAGTATATCGCATAGAAGGAGCAATTTAATACAAAATTAAATTAATTAAATCAGAAAAGATAACATTATATATCATGCAACAATTATTTATTCATTGACTGTATTTCCATGTTATTAAATATCTGTAGATGGAGCAAATATACTTAACACCACAACATGTACCCAAGTAATATCTCTGAACGGCACATCGGTATTTTTCAATATACTAAACATTAAAAGGAACGTTATACCAAAATAGTGACAAAGAAGACTTAGTTACATAGGATACAATTAACTAGTAATCTGTCTCCTATGCACCTATTTAGTCCATTTATTTTTCTCTTGTTATGATTTAGAGTGCATCACTGGTCTAAAAGTTGCAATGCACACGAAAACTGGATAAATATCATATTTTGATAACTAGCCTTACACCATGGGAATAATTCTTCTGATGAAGATTGACAATGACATGCCTTATAACAGTTGCTAATATTCTGTAAATACATATATTCATATCAAGTATCTCATGGTCAGGTTGGTTGGGAAAGATGAAAACTAGGATACCAATCACAGATGGCAAGTTTATTCAATATACATACATACACATAAACTAAAAATGAACAACACAAACTACCTATATATTTATATATCGGAATAATTTCTATTGACAAAAGTTCATCTATATATATAAAAATAAATGATATACAATTACTGTAAAATATAAATGAAAGAATATTTTAAAATTATTTTAGCGAGATTGTTTTGGCGTAGAAAAAGATGTTAATGTAAATATTTATAAAGGTTTATAAAAGGTACAATACGAATTTTATATATGTAATATTACCAATTACTTTAATCTAATTGATAAAAAAAATTGGTTTTAAATAAAGTTTTGTTCCCAAGGACCTGCCACAATATTGTCACGAATAACAACTACCAATAATGTATAGATAGAGATATCTACTTTAATTTGAAACCAATATAACTTGATAATGCCCTTGCACCTTATAAATACGATCCATTGGCACACCTATATTAAAATGAACAAAAGTTAAATGCGCGCAAAGACAACAGCAGTGTATATCCAGTATTAATGATATGTACATACTGTATTAACTTCGAATAGTAAACTCAGCTGTTACAAATCTAAGCAAGCACACATACATACCAGATTTACCTTCTATTATAGAATCGAGCAAACAGCACAACAGACTTATATTCTAAATGGGTTACAGTACTACACAAAAGGTGGTACCCACTTATGCCATATGCAATGGAAGCATTAGTTGTTCTAAGTAAGGAAGAAAAACAAAGTTAATCAGAACGCAATTCGACCAGATCAATAATTTGTCTAGTGTCTCTCATAATTAAGCTATGTAGGTGCATGTTACATGTGAATACACTCGCTAATAATATTATATTAAATACATAGAATTGCAAATGGGGTGGGGGGTTCATTCATAATATAAGCATCAAGGCATACGTAACACAACCATAATATTGCAAATAAACGTTTGCACTATATAACTATGTATATAAACATACTACTACATTTTATAAGGACGAGTGCGCGCGAAATTAGAAGATCGGTATAAGAAAACAAAATTAATCAATATATAATTTCAGCATAGTGTAGAATATTAATGTACACAATACTCTATAGACGATATATATAGCGAGGCTTAAAATTATGATAGCATAGACATAATATGTTTACCTAAACACATAGCACATACCAAGTGTCATAATTTTATTACACACATACATTACTGTAATTTCAATGCAGAAAGTGAGGTTTTCTAAATGTATTTAATACAAAATTATTAATAGTATAGAAGTCTAGTAGATGTATAAAAGTAGATCAGATGTTTATGTACCTGGTAGAATAGAATAAAACGATTACAATGCATCAAAGTAGGAGAGTACAGGAACAGTATGGATACGTAGACATACTATGTATTATCAAGGAATATTAATACTAAATACTTGAATGTTAGCAGAAAAACTGTGTAATGGTTTATAATATATAGTATTACACAGTTTTTCTGTGTATATATATTATATAATCAAGTGAAATGGCAACTAATAAGAAGTTCTTAAACATATTATTACCAAAAACAAAGCAATGCCTACGCGACAAAGCTAATGATTTAGACAGGTAATTTTTATCCATAATGATAGACCAATAAAAAGCTTTAAGTAGAATTGAACAATAGCTATATAGCTCTATAAAGGAGGATTCACTGACTTATATTCTAAGTCACAATGCATAGGTATTAATCAACCTCGCCAAATTAAGCATTATAGCTCAAAATACATATTGCATTTTAGAAGCGACTCATAACCTATAAAACCAACTTACTCATTAACTGATGTGCTCAATATTAATAATAGTAGGTTATTGATATACATTTATAGTTTGATTAAAAAACTACAATATGTAGTAGTGATCAGACTATATTTGGAGTAAATAAATCGCATAAAACCGAATGACTAATAAATAAAATTAATAATCTGAATTAATAGATATAATATGATTATGTTACTAATTATGTACTTGTAGTATCCTAAATAACCATATATGGTATTATATCCTGACTTTCTCGAATAAAGACAATATTATAATCTCCTCTTTATCAAGTGAATCCTTAAAGTTATACAGTAGGTAGCTTGTTGGTAATTGTGTTTGCAGTAGCTATTCTTGTAATAATATTAAGAGACAAAAAATACGATTTATAGGACACTATACAAATAGCTGATACCTTTTTATTGTAAATATAGTATACATATATCTCGAGTTATTATTTATTTCATTATGTTTTAAATTAGCTCTTTTAATTATCTATTTGTTTAAAACTGCTTATTTCAATCAATATAATAACCAGATTTACTTTTTTAAATTGTACCAAATATTATAATATTTATAAACTACAAATCTACCGATACCATTTAGCCATGTTGCTTTTTATTAAAACAAATTAGATTAGTTATTGTGAAGTTAAATTACAACCAAATTCAGTCTATCTAACAGTAATAATAAAAGTAAATGGTTAGTAAATAATCAAATTGCAAAATAAAACGAATAACTTTATCATGTAAAAATACAATAGAAACGTATGACATAATTAGTCCCAGCTGGACACTGCAGCTGAATTCACACAAGCAATGTGAAACTATCAAAGAACACACAGTAATTACCTGAACGTGAAGAGTAACAGTATTAGGGTTGGTCTGTAGGATAGATATTTTGAGATCGACAAAGTTTTGTTTCATAGAGGGGATGAGGTCCTCGGTCAAATTGCGGATGTCTTTATGCACCGGCTGACAGGGTCGCGGTAGCATTCGTCGACTGGACGTTGTCAGGTAGGATCTGAGATACAAAGTAATATTACATAGTAAAAAATGCTTCTTACATAATATTATCATACTATGTCCAATAACGTTAAATTTTTTTATTTTTAAGAACATACAAAAGAGTATTGGTTACGATACATACACTTATAAAGGTTGAACATTCAGAGAGACGATATAATATGCAACTGGAATTATGCCCTGTTATAAGTAAAACGTAAACTAATATTGCGTAATAATTCAATTATAAATGTAAATTTTAATTTTTAATAAATGATTTAATTAAAATGAGAAAAACATCAACGAAATGTCGATAAAATTAAATAGATAATTCTTTCAAACATGCTTCATGAAGTCTCTAAAGCATTAATGACAGTTAGCATTTTTTTAAATTCTAACAACATTTTTATTTGTAATAGTTAAAGCAAGCGGCAAGCTTGAAGGGTTAGCACTAATGGCTTTTTAAATCATTTTACCTAAAAATTCCCGTTTTTGCGAATAAAATATTCTGAAAAAGGCACAATATTTTATACTATGTTACATATTTTTTACAAAGTTAAAAAATCAAGACAGTCCGTTAATAGCGAAACAATGGGCAGGTCTACAAACAACACATATCAAGTACGAGCTTCGGTAACACATTATTTTATGTACATTATACAGACAGGAATAATCACTCTTAATTGCTTAAAACTTACTATATTTTGATTATAACTAAATATTTATCAAACAATAAGCCAATAAATTACACATTGAAATCTGAGACTGCCAAATCAGATAATTGATGTCTAAGGGTCGTGCAGGCGCATCTTCTAGCCTTACCAACAAACAGACATAACGCACCTCTTGAACATGAAGTTGAACTCCTCAATGGCCTTCTGAGAGAAGTCCTGACAGCGCTGATGAAGCCAGTGACTAGCGCGAGCCTGGTCCTTGCCACGCCGAACCCGGTCAGGATCATGAAGCTGCATTCCTGGCACGACAGAGAGGGCCGAGAGGTTGGGACCGTTCGATGCTGAAGTCTTCATCATATTCGCCAGACGTTCTACCCGGTCCATAGTCTCTCTGAATAAGGTTGTTGAGGGTGTTTTAGTGATTTCAATAATTAGATTTCTTTCACTGTAGGGATAATTGCATTTTCAAATGTAAACAATACATGTATTACTTTAATGTAATTTGGTTAACAACTACTGTATTTTCCTTATTGAATAACTATTTCAAATATTACTTGAATATAAAAAGATTTCATATTGTATTTTGACTGATTTTTATGATGAAATCAATAAAATATGTTAATATGTTAACACAAATTTTTGAAATTATACATGTTGACTACAAACGCAAATGCACAATATTTTAGATTGTCATTCTATTTTTCCATTATAATTTCCATGGTAAATAAATTATATACCAGAACTATGTAAAACAAACTGGAGTTCTAGATATATATATAGGAGCGATATATTAAAGATTATAATAAACCAATTAAATTGTTATAATTCTACATTTATAAAAAGGGAGTATCTGCCGTATAATGCAGATATATTTTTTATTATAAAATAACGTTATCCTAAAACTTAGAAATTAATTTAAAATAACAATCTAAACTAATTCCATTGAAAATATTGTGCATTTTGGATTGTGGTCAACATATGTCATTTCAAATTAAGTATATAATTATTATGCAAACTCATTTACATATATTATAATAAATATATATATATGAAAACCATATCAATAATAGACCTTTTAAACGTAGAAATTAAAATTTTAGAAATTATCTATATTTTGAACCACAAGCTCTTCAAATTGTTAACATTTTCAGATACCATATTTTAGGAGTTTAAGAACTACAATAATTTCTAAAACGCTAACTCAACACTTTCGTTCCTCAGTTATAATAAATAGGTAGCAGTGAAAACTCACGTGATCTTACGCAGTGAGTTAACAAGGGTGATGGCCGGACAGGGCTGGTCCAAGGAGGATAATTCAGCGCGCAGGTCTCGTAGTAGACTGAGACTCTGTTGACCCATATTTGCGATGTCAATGGGATGAATTTGGGGACTGAGTGGCAATACTCCTGGTCCGGGCCCTCCTCCTTGCTGCTGCACAACTGTCGAGGATATAGGGGGGCCAGTCCCACTCGTGCTGTAGGCGATTGATGGTGGTACCACGCTACTTGTTGCCTAAGAGAACAACGTTCAACAGTGGTGACAATTAGTTTGCAGTGTTTGTAATCTATGGTATTTAATATAGATTATATATAATTTTAATATTAAAAGGGCTTAAGTCCCAAATTAAAACAACCAAAATTATGTTTTATACGCAACCATTTTCTATAACCATCAGTGTCGCTCATTTTTCTAGAAAAACATTTTCTATAAAAAATTAATCTTTTCAGAATAATCGCTAGCTTTGTTATTATTAAAAGCAGTACAACAGTCTTACCTAACAATATGTAACAAAACAAAAGTACATATATAGTTTTATTTTTTCTTAAAGGAATATATATATTCCTTTAAGAAAAAATAAAACTACACACTAGACAGAAAAATCATATGAGATTAAAACAAAATGTAACTATTTCAAAGCAGAGCGGACCATTTTGACGAAAAAATATATCTTAAGGTTTTTATTTTGAGAAAAATAATTAATTTCAATATTCAAGCGTTTAAAGTAAAATCTAAATAAATGCGTATAACTCATACTATTTAGAAAAAATATAATTTCTGTGGGAATTAATAATATTAACAATGAAATATACAAGAATATTTTTTTATAAAATTTATTATTATATTTTATAAATAAATAAATAATTATTATTTACATTGCATGCATGAAATTATACTAATATATTGCTTAAAATGAATTGATATCTTAACAAAAACGACTGCGTCCAGAAAAATGAAAGCCAAGAACCATGCTCCTCAAACGAAAAACATTGAAATTATATTGATGATATGAAGTACAGTCATCGAAGAAATTGATTTGAACATGGCGCCAAGATGTAATTGTTACAATACTTTCTGTTAAAAATGCATAAAGGTATCGATCAATATGGAACATAGGTATATGTCTTAACTGTAAAATTATGAAAAATTCTTGGCAATGGAACATTTTTACAAACCCACATGAATAAAAAGTGGTTGTTTTAAGTAAGCCAATTTTTAAAATATAGTAAAATAATATAATTTATACCATTGCCGTTTTTTTCTGAATTTTGTTGTCATATTTTTATTAATTGTACAGTTTAGACGTACATATACCTATGTTCCATATTGGTCGATGCGTTTATGTATTTTATACAGAAAGTATTGTAACAATTACATCTTTGTGCCATGCTTTTATCAATTTCTTCGATATTTTGTTTTTGAAATCTTGGCGTCTTTTTTATATCAATTTCTTTAATAGCTGTAGTTCATGTCATCAATATCATTCCAATGTTTTTCTTTTGAGGAGCTCGGATTTTGTCTTTCATTTTTGCGACGCTGCCGTTTATGTTTAAATATATATGATGAGTGTATCTAAAATGAAAAGAAAACATATCATTATTGTCAAAAAAAGACATTCTTAAGATTGAGTATAAATAATATGAATGAGCTGTTGTAAAAAAATTGTGCGGAGCTCAAAATTTGTTTAATGTCTAAAACGTTTAAAATAGCATACTTAAAAATAAATATATATATAATCTTTCAAATCTAGCAGGGACTGCTAATAATATAGCATATCGCAGTGCTGAGTCAAAATATCGTAGCTTGTGGCAACACTGTAACCATGCCATATACCTAAGTATAATAAACTATTTGAACACACAGTTCGATATATAAAATTTTAAGATAGGTACACAAATTACTAAGCTATATGAGATATATAATAATATGTAATTACAAAACCATAATTATTCAATTAACTTCATTGTATATTAAAACAGCCTCCTAAATCAACAAAAAAGATATCTAAATGATCTAACAGATTTTTAAAATTTTGAGTTTTGTTAGAGTCTTATAGACTTTTTTTATTTCATTTGAAATTAGTGCTCAGCTTATTTATTATATATATATATAACTTTCATTCGAAATACTTTAGGTTATATAATATTTAAGGTAGATCCCAGAAGAAAGTTAATTGAAAAGCCCGTTGAATTAATAGTCAAAAAGCAAAATATAACTAAAAGAAAATGTTTTTTCTGCAAATCCAAAACTGAAGTATAAAGTGTATTTCAGTAGTTCTAAGGCGAATTAAATTGTATTATTTATGCTTGTTAAATAAAATATCCAAATAAATAAATACTAAATATAGTGTAATGTTGTAAAACCTTTGCTTCTGATCTATATAAAATTCCATATAAATCTAGTCATGACTTTGAAATTAACATTAGGAAAATATTATATATTAATTATTGAAAGAATGCTAAAGTAAACACATAATTATATCATAAAGGTAATCAAATTATTATTGAGCTATTCTGGCTGTTTCTCTGCTCATAGCTTTAGTCGATTTGTATCCTGCAATTAAATTTTATCCGTAGTGATTTCTGTGTATTACTGACTTTCTTGTTTATAAATATTTGTAATAACTGACGAGAGGAGAAAGTGTCAATACTTATTAATAAACTACTCGAGATACATATTCTGGATATAATGATTATTTAAATTAAATAAGTTCTGAGGTCAATTTAACTGTTAGTACTGATAAGTTAAGGTTAGATTAAGGATGTAACTTAGGACTTCTACATATAATCACGATTCACATGTACACAACAACTACAATCTAAATAAAATGCTCTTAACGGAGAGATGAAGAAAGCCTTCTATTAGCTAAAAGCTACTGATGTTTACAAAAACAAAATTATCATAATTAATAAAGTTAAAAATGTACATATTCTATGACGGCAATTTTTTTCGGTAACTAACCTTCAAAGGGTTTATATTTAGGTAACTTTGATACTGACAACTTATATTAAGATATTTATTCTAAACAAGGAAGCGATTAGTTTATAGTATCAATAAAAATACAAACAAAGAATTAACACTATAAATAAAAGTAAATAACAAAAATGAAAAGATTTAAAAATCAAGTATTTTATTCGAATTAAATAATATATATGAATCAAAAAATAACTATAATAGTATTGTTACAGACACTTTCAATCGAATATGAGAAGTTGTAGAATCAAAGAGAGGACATTTTTGAGATGTCTCGTCAAAAAGCACTGAAAAACTAATTTGCAGCAACATCAAAAATTATACGTATACTGTATTGTGGACTACAATTATCATTTATTGTTATTATGTACAAATCACAAATATATAATTAGGAAAGCGGATACGTTACGTATGCATAGAGTGACTGAACAAAACGATAACAGTAACAGATTAATTGGTTGCTAAGAAATTGGGAAGAAAAAAAAACACAAATTTAATCAAAATAGCAATGATTCACTTTTGTGGGACTTTTTAAATAGTGAGAAACTATAAAAGTTCGTAAAAATACCAATTTACTATAGTTTGAGTCTGGAGAAGGTATGTACGTTGAAGTCAAACAAAAAAAACTACTGATATTAGTAGTAGCAGGTCTAGTAGCAGGTTGAAACCCCAAGATTTGCTCAGGAATGAATGAATAATGGGAAAACACTCAGTTACTTCTAACCAAAATACAAAAAAGAACATGTAGATGATCTGAATTGTAGGCTTGACTGTGAGAAAACATTGTAACTAGTCATAGAAACGGAATTCATAAAATTAAGGAGAAATGGGGTATTACAAAATCACCAATCAAAAAGTCAGGTAAAAAACTCAGCCTACTTCTAAATGAAAATGCTTAATATTTTAATTTTATAAAATGGAAAATGAAAATACAGCAACAACATCATTTCACTGTTGTAGTTTGAATCAAGTATAGTGAAAAACGTTTGGAAAATCTAATCTACACAATATTGTACAAAAAAGCTAAATGGAATATTTAGTGAAGATAAGGGAGAATAAAATAAAACTAAATGGAACATTCCTATTTAAACGTAGCCAGATGAGCTCATCCGCATAATAAAAGTCGTACATGTGTAATCATTTACTTAAAAACTCAATATTTTATCTTACGTACAGACAATTTCGTTGGTCTAATCTACCTTGTATTAAATAGATAGAAATGTATGGATGGATTCATATATGCTATAGTAATTTATTGAATGAATGATAGAGAACCAGGTCAATCAATAACGACCCCTTTACTCATCTTCTTTATCGTCGTTGCAAAACCAGACAATTGTCACATTTCACAGAGTTAAAGGATATATATAAGCAGGAATATTATGTCTTTGTTTGGGGACAGGGATTATAAAACTGGAGGAATTATTGTACTAACTAAAATAACTGTATTGTTACATATCGAAAGCTGCTAAGGCAGTTGAGAAACACCATCGAGTATTTAATAAATAAATTAAGTGACCTTTTAATAAAAATGGCAGATCATAAGAATATGTTGATATTGGTTTTAACCCTATTGTTACAGTAAATCGAAGGCCACTGACAAGTTGTAATAAAATATTGTAGTGTGAATAACGGATTAGTGATTCATTAGGATCACTAAGGAAAAGGTATTGAGTGAATGATTATAGGTATTATACAGAAATAGAATGAGGAAAGCTATACTGTAGATAGTGGAAACAAGACAAGTTAATTAGTTCACGATTAAACTGGTTTACTACTTGTTTACAATTATTAATTTAAAAAAAGTCTGTTTTGAACAATAACAACCAGGGTTTACTCCCAGTCTGTATCGTGAACGTAGGAACGTAGTCGAAACTTGTATTCTTAATACTAAACTGGAATGACATTGACCAAAATCCTGCAGTCAAAGTAATAATAACATAAAGAAAGAAAAAATCATCGTGAATCGTGTCCCTAAATAGCTGCAGAGCACTAGCAGCATAAGTAATCCAGTCTTGAAGTAGAATTTACTTCATTCAGTAGGCAATAGCTTACACTTATGCGTGTATGCATATAGTAAATTATGTAAATAAGGCTTAAGCGGTCCCGCAAGATGTCGGATTGTCAACAATATAACGTCAGTATGTTGAGCAGTATCACACAATCGATCGACAGACAAGCTCAAGGTTGGCTCGAGGTCTTTGAGGTCAATCAATTGGAGCCGAGACCCTTGGACTGAATAGCATTCATGACCTCCTGTTGGAGTTGCATTCGTTTCTTGTCGTCACTGGCAGGGATTGTGGAACGCAGGGAGTCCACAACGTTCTTCGAGGTACCGAAGTAAACCTCGTTAAGTATCTGCCGGATCGAGTTCTCGATGTCCTAAAAACGAACACACACAACAAGGAAATTACTTGGTGGAAATACTTACAAGAGGATCCTTTTTGGGGTATGTTAATTATTACACATTATTAGGCCATATACTAATACATTAAGCTAATTAAATATAATATATTTAATTCGCTTAATGTATAATTTAATGTAATTCGCTTAATGTAAATTTCTAGAAAATTGTATTAAAGAGTTAATACCCAGTACTTATTTCTTAAAAACGAAATATAATTTAGTGCAAAATGTGTCATCCAAACAGAAACGTGTAGCTAAAATAATTTAAGAAGTATCTTTTTGTTAAGTCAATCAAATCTGACTATGATGGGGTATCAGAATAAGTGGACAAAATCAATATTATTAAATCTTAAAAATATAATCAACAATAAAGATACCAAAAAGTTTTAAAGAGTACGACAAATTTAAGTTTTGATTATTCAACTAGAGATTAGCAGTTGAAATAAATATACTATAAAGTAATAGAATTTATTAATTATATTATCAGATTAAAAATTTATATTATTATATATTAGATTCATTATCTTTTTTCAACGAGAAACATAACAATCAAAATTTGGTTAACCCTTAAAAAGTAATACATAACTGATAACTAATGAAACACAATAAATCAATTAGGTATTAGGTATTAGACTCACTTCAACCATCCGCCCAATGTTGACGATGTGGGGATTGTTCTCAGAGCAGGGTGCGTCCTTCTCAGTCATTCGGGTGAGACTGCCACCCAGATTGAAGTGACCACTGCTTTCCTTTTGAGTCTGCAACCAAAGCATCACAGTCGTCGTCAACTTGTAGTGGCAATTCCGTCCACCAGACTTCTCCTGTAAGTGTAATTGTGTAAGCATCCATTTTAGATTTATTTATATATATAAAAATTAGCTAATTAATGCTTCTATATAGAGTTCGTATTCGCATTGCTCATATCCATTGTATGTACAATGATCTCATATTTAGAAAATATGAAAGTGCAGCTAAAATGTGAATTAGAAATGTATTTGAAAACCATAATAATGCTGGACATGTGGTAAAATAGCATTCAAACAATTACAAACAGACAATTAAATGATATTGACAAAAAAGATTTTTAATTAAAAGATTAGTCCTCTTAAATTTAACAGAGTTCAATTTACTGACAATATTATACTATGGATTAATGTGGTTACAATAATTGAAAAATAATAATGGAAAATGATCATATGGATAATAATTATTATTATCCATATGATCATTTTTCATTCTGAATATAAAAACTAGTTTCATTGAAGTAGATTACATTTTTTAAGTAACCCATTAATACACTAAATTTAATACCGAATAATGCTACACAGTGAAGCTACCAAACTGTAAAAGTTAAAACTAAACACCAAGAGCTAAAATTACAAACTAATAAACTGAAGTCTACTATTTATAGTTATGTTAAAATCATAGCGGAATATACATGTATATTAATTTATAAATCAAAATTATAAAAAGCAACAATGAAAAATAAAATGGCTACAATCAAATAACCTCAGATTTAATGATAAAAATGACAGAAACTAAATGTGAGAAGCATGTTAATAAAAATATCACAAAGCCATACCTGAACTTCAATGACGTGAATGGAGTCCCAACAACCACTGGCAGTCTTAGCATCACCAGCTTTCTTGATCAAAATGACGCCCGCGAATCCATGATCCAAATCCCAGAGGTACACGGATGATACACCACCGTCATAGTACCTAACGGTGATTAGAAAGTGAGAACTAGTTACGTGTGTACGCTTTCTCAATACATATACAAAAATGTAACAAATTGTCCTTTATTTTAAAATTATTGACAAATTTATGAAGGCAAGCGAATTCGTCATGAATATACGGTATTTAATAATGTTAAAATAAAAGTATTATGTATTAAAAGATATGAGTAAAAATTTACTAATTAAATTAGTGTGAAACTTTCCTTGTAATATAATGCAAAACATATTCTCATGTTATTAAAAATTGTGTGTTACCAAATATTTATTTGAATATATTGAATGTATTGTGAGCTGCAAGCTATATACGCCATTTTAACTTAGTGGACTGGATTTTGTATTTTCTTTGTATGTACAAGTATTGATCCAATCACTGAAAAAAACTGAATTTGGCTAGACATTGGTTATTAAAATAAAAAGAATAAAAAATATACATAAATAATATTACTCAAGTAAGACTGGAAACAACTCTGTGAAGAAATAATTTGACTATCATACCACATTTTCTAGACTATATTAATAATACAGCATTACGTATGAGTATTAATGGATACTACACATTATATGCATTTATCAGTGTGACCAAATAATACTTTATATAGGGTATGCAAAAAATATAAGTATAAAAAGCTATATTTTATTATACCTACCTCATCCTATATTACTTTCCCTGGCAATATGTTTGTTTACATAGTTTGATGGCGTAGTTGTAAAACATGTTTTTATGAGAATATTTCAAGATATTCAATTTGTATTATATTTTCACACTACAGCGCTAAATATACTATAGGTACCTTAGTTATATCAGCAGCTATAATACTTGACACATAATTTAAATATCATTACAGAAGTTATATAGAAATTAGTTATATTTTATCAACTTCCGGGTATGCACAATTTGACAATAATAAAACTAAAAGTTAGAATCAAATTAAATTAAAATTACATTAAACTTTTGATAAATATAATTAAACAAATAAGAGTAGCATCGCGGCAGTATCAATTCAAAATTTCGCACAATGTGTTACAAGATAAGATACACATGTTCTAGATATTTATTGTGAAGGCATTTTGCCTTATGACAATAGAACACGATACAAGACAATACTGTCACAATGCCAATTAGATAAAAAATATTTTAAAACGTTATAAAAATAACAAAAAACTGTATCTGTTATTTTATAATTGGTATCATATTTACTTTTATATAGAAGGTTGGATACTCAAAATGGATAGCAAGAAACAAGCATGGATAATTAGAGTAAGCTCGGAAGTATTCTAAAAACTGCCGGGCCAGACGAAGGTTAGATGAATAAACTCACATCTCTCGGTACTGGTCGAAGGCGGCATTGGCCTCAGTCTCAAGTTTCCTGAGTCTCTCACTGGGCAGGGCTCCGTCATCAATGGGTGGGGTGTAGGTGTTAGACCAGGGCGACCTGTAGGAATCACCGTCACGATTGTAGTCACACAGGAGGTAGTCCTTTCCAACCTGCCGTCACGTGGGAAATTATTTATTAAGCAAGCACTATAGAAGCAACTATTCATAGATTTTAAAATATGAAACCCTAGAGTAACATTTTACTTAATTAGAATTATTTTAATTTATATTATATGCAATGTATTCAGACTTATATATATCTAAATCTATTTTATAGAAATTAGTTAAAGGTAGTAAAAAACATTCCGAAATACCCATTTTTTGTTCATTGTAAATGGTAATTAAGCAAAAGTAATGTACTCAGTCCTTTGACAAAATATGTTCTATACTATATATCCATATATTAAAAATATCTAACAAAGTATCTAAAATTAGTTTAATTTTTTACAGAAACAACATAATAGTTGATAACAGTAACACGAATTATAATTATAATCTAATGATGTCCATTTATATTCATAAAGGAATAACACTATTACTTAAGTTAAATGCAACTTGTAAAAGAGGTGTATTCTAAACATATAGAAAAATAGCAATGACCAGGGCTGTATATGTATATAACATCGATCTATATAAATCGATCAATGTTTATGAGCCAACAAATGTAAATACAATTTATGTATTTAAGATTAAAATCTATTTAAAATTGAAAAGTCTAACCAATTTGCACAACAGAGAAAAAACTTTAACACTTTTAACACTTGGTATCAAAAATGGAAAAATTTTTATTCACCCATATAATTATATCAAACAATTGTGTATATTACCTGGGCATCTCTGGCAATTTTAAGGGGCTGATCAACAGAACTAAGCAAGTCTTCACACAAGTCAGGAACAAGTTCAATCAAGCTTTGAAGATTCTTTTCAATCTGCTGTTGAGGCAGACGACGCATTAGATCCAAAGCACAATCCAATTGGTCTGACTGAAAAAATAAAAATACAAAACTAAAGTTTGTGATTTGAAAGTAGTTAGAATTAAATAGTTAACTTATTTAAGAATTTGCAAAAAGTTACATGCTTTCAATTATAAGTGATAGGAGATATTTACCTTGTTTTACACAAATAAAATTTGTTTATTTCTATATTTTTGTATGTATTAATGCTTATTATAATATAAAGTAATACTAAGATGATATATGATCTTAGATACTATTTATATGGACTATATTGCTACTTAAAATAATGTAATAATAGCTTCCAATATGGGATTAATATTTCTAATATTTATATATTATGCTTCTACATATTGTCACCAATTTAGCGAAATGTCGTAAGCATATTTTCTTAACTTTTCAGGAGAGCCTAATACAAGAATATTTTGAAAACAACAGTCTACCATTAAATAACCATAATGTAGATCCTATTGATAATTCATTTAAAGTTGTACTACAGCATAGACTTTCTAAAGATCTAATTATTTTAGTAAAAGTAAGTTAGGTTATTGATCAATAATCAATTTTTTTGAGTTACAATATTTAGCCAAATTTTGTCATTAAATAAAATGCATATACAATAATTCCAAAAACAGACATATTTATTTGTATTCATGTTTAACAGTTACAGAATAACATAATGTATATGTATATGATAATTATATAATTATACTGTCTTTATGTGGCATACGAGCACCCAACTGCAGGATCCATAGTCCCACTCCACTTTCACCATGTTCTCATTCACAGTTGATTTTTTATGTTTTGGCATTTTTTTAAAAGTAGATATTAATTGCAGTTTTGTGTTGCAATATTCAGTAATATATTAATATAGTCTCAAAATTACAATGTATTAGATATATGTAGTGATATGATAGTAAGCCCATAAACTAACGAACATAGACTTTTCACTCTATACAAATTTTATCTGCTGCCAAATGGATCAGTGACTTTTAATCAATAATCGCTGTCCAGATGAAACAGTTAAAATTTTTGTTTTATGAGTATTAATAATACAGCCTACACAAGAGATAATAATTTTGTCTGCCACCAAATGGATCAATGACTCATAAATGGGTACCGAGAAGATTGCCTACAAGAGGTGGTGCCTGTTGCCACATGAAACGTGGCGGTGCAAAATGATATTCATTTACTGGGACCATCCCAGAGTTTCAGAACCATGAATTTTTTGTCTACCAGTCATAGCCTTCCAGCTCACTGTGACCGGACCCTCATCCTAAGAGCTGGAGACGTCAAGCAAAACCCTGGACCCCTCCGGATCCTGCAATGGAACTGCCAGGGACTTAGGGCTAAGCTTACTGAACTGACTAAGTGGATGGCCCAAAGAAAGTTGACATTGTTGCTCTCCAAGAAGTCCACTTCCCAGAAACTGGTGACATTATCATCAAAGGATTCAATAATTCTATCACTGGACGCATTGATGGAGAAACTGTTAAAGGTGGAGACGTAGCCATATACGTCCAGGATGGCCTCAAACACCAGAGAATCGACCAACCGCACCTTAACCCCATTGACAATATAACACAGAATGAGCTGGGACAACAGTTTACAATGAAACTCAAAGTCCATTTCCATACACAATGTCTAATTCCCCCTTCAGAACCGGAAATAGAGATCAATGTGTCAACAATTTCGAACCCTGCTTCCACCATACCTATAACAACACTATCATCCTTGGTGACAGTAATGCACACTATCCTAGCTGGGACTCAAGCTGTGATGAACCTGATAACCTTGGAAAACGATCGATGACTGGATTGAAACCACTAACATGTGCACCATCAACAATGGTGAACCCACTCACCTCCACCAAGAGACCAGTGGCCTATCTGCCCCTGACATCTCCATGATGTTGGAAAACATAGAACCCTTCTGTGAATGGCACACTGCAGACGACCTTGGTAGTGACCATCTCCCGATCATCATTGAAGTCAGAAAAACATCTAGTCAATGAAGCCATGTGAGGACAAAATGGAGCCTCAAAAAAGCTAACTGGGTGGGTTTCACGTTGCAAATTGAAAACATTATCACTGCTGAACCTCTCCCAATTGCTAATCTCTCCAAAATGACCCAGCACCTTAACATAATTATCATCGAGTCTGTAAATAAGCACATACCAAAAGGAGTCCAAAAGAACCCCAAGCCATGGTGGTGTGAAGAAGTTGAGAAAGCCACCAAAGAAAGACGTGCCACCTGCAAAGTTGCACACCTTGACATCGAGAGGAAAAGGATATGGCTTGATGCTGCTAAGATAGCCAGCGACACAATCAGGAAGGCCAAAGACAGCTGGCAGAAGTTCGTTGCAGAAGACCTCTCTGATTGTACAAACCCCAAAAAGGTATGGAACGTCATCAAGAGTATGGAATGGATGGAAGATCATCCAAACCCATGTCAGACACCCTGCTCCATAATAACAAGACTATGCTCAACGAGAAGGACAAAGCCAATGCCTTCATCATCGAATACGCTAAAATCAGTAGCCTCCCACTTATTCCAGCGACCGACACCTCCACCAAGTAAGAA